>JAWZYT010005897.1:110000-120000 GCA_034508575.1 Petrolisthes manimaculis | reverse complement strand
GGCCTACCCCCACCTCACCTATAGGCTGGTGTCCTTCTAGGTGGGAGAGGTGAAGAGAGAGGTGCTTCAAGAGTCCAGAGTATAGGCCTACCACCACCTAGGCCTGGCTGTTGTTGTTGTATAGGCCTACTGTAACTATTAACCAGAAGAAGGGATACCACTTGTTGGTGAGTATATAATTATATTTCATAATGTTTATCTTGTAATAATAATAATAATAATAATAATAATAATAATAATAATAATAATATTCTGTTATCATTTAGTTGCTGTAATTAATCATTTAATTACTGTAATTAATCATTTAGGCATTATTAATATTAATTTGTGTGTTAAAGATGTAGTTACAGCGAATGTTAAATTAAAAACCGAAAGTCCGACTATTAAAAAATATTAACCTATGGACTGCGAAGTTCTTAATTGTATTGTGAAATCGTGTGTGATATTAATAATGTAAGTTTTTTTTTTTTTTTTTTTTTTTTTTAAATTACATGTTTGTTCGCAGAAATGATTAACTTATGGCTGTACAATCATCACTACCACCATCATCACTACCACTACTACTACTACCATCACCACCACTACCACTACTACCATCACACACACACACACACCATCCAATTAATCAACAATAAGGTAATAATTATTTCCTATTGTTTACACTGACAAATAAATGAATAAATAACTAAATAAATAATGAAATTAATAAATAAATAGTAATAAATATTCACACACACACACACACACACACACACACACACACACACACACTTACAAGACAAATAAATAATGTATTCTTTATATTTTCAGATACCTGTACAACATTGAAGAATAAAGAGAGAGAGAGAGAGGCACTAGTGCAAGAGGTGCCACACCTAACAGGGTTGTGCCTGCCTCCAAGGATCACTACATGGGTCACAAGAATGGTGACAAATGGGGGTGACACAGTGGAGGTGACACATTCCCATTCCTGTCAACACCAGCGAACATTTGTAGTGGGTGTATCCCGGATGTGGAACATGTTCACTACACGTATCCCTAACATACGGGATATGAACACTCCAAGTGTAAAGATGGCAGCACATAAATGGAGGGGATTACAGCCCACTCCACTCCACTGTCCATTATCACTTAAAACAAACTATTTAAGTGAAGTGGAGTCCATCTGAAGTGTATAACAGTGCAGTGAAGTGTGTAGAAGTGATGTATAATTTTGTTACTATTGTTGACCTTCAAATAGGTAACACACGATAGTGTTCCTTTGGACAGTCAACAAATACTGAGGTTTAGAAAAAAAAAAAAGAAAAAAAGTGAGAGAGAGAGAGAGAGAGAGAGAGAGAGAGAGAGAGAGAGAGATACATCATCCCCTACACATGGAAGTCACTTGAAAAACTAGTAGCCAGACCTTGTAACCTAAATGAGGTGGAACCCCATATTAACCAGAGGACTGACTGGCTACAAGTGTGTTAGAAAACTACCACCAACACAATCACCAACAAGGATCAACAATACAAGAATAACTACCCTGTGTGTGTGTGTGTGTGTGTGTGTGTGTGTGTGTGTGTAGATGCGTGTGTGTGTATAGATGTGTATGTGTGTGTGTGTGCATAGATGTAGATGTGTGTGTGTGTGTGTGTATAGATGTGTGTGTGTGTAGTTTTATATATATAACTATAATATTAATAACAATAACCAACAATAACAATAACCAATAATAACAATAACTAACAATAACAATAACCAACAATAACCAATAGTAACAAACAATAATAACAATAACAATAACCAACAATAATAATAACAATAACAATAACAATAATAATAACCAACAATAACAATAACCAATAGTAACAAACAATAATAACAATAACAATAACCAACAATAATAATAACAATAACTAACAATAACAATAACCAACTATAATAATAACAATTAATAATAACAATAACCAACAATAATAACAATTAATAATAACAATAACCAATAATAACAATAACCAACAATAACCAACAATAACAATAACAATAATAATAACCAACAATAACAATAACCAATAGTAACAAACAATAATAACAATAACAATAACCAACAATAATAATAACAATAACTAACAATAACAATAACCAACAATAATAATAACAATTAATAATAACAATAACCAACAATAATAACAATTAATAATAACAATAACCAATAATAACAATAACCAACAATAACCAACAATAACAATAACCAACAATAACAATAACCAACAATAATAATAACCAACAATAATAATAACAATAACCAACAATAACAATAACCAACAATAACAATAACCAACAATAATAATAACCAACAATAATAATAACAATAACCAACAATAATAATAACAATTAATAATAACAATAACCAACAATAACAATAACCAACAATAACAATAACCAACAATAATAATAACCAACAATAATAATAACAATAACTAACAATAACAATAACCAACAATAATAATAACAATTAATAATAACAATAACCAATAATAACAATAACCAACAATAACCAACAATAACAATAACCAACAATAACATTTAATAACTAATAATAATAACAATAACAATAACCAACAATAACAATTAATAACTAATAATAATAACAATAACAATAACCATCAATAACAAATGTCAATATTTAATTCACTAATATTATTTAATTTATTTTTCTATGTGCAAAAAATATCCTTGGTTCACATTACAGCCGACGTCATTAAAGTTGACGGTGTGGACGTCAATAACGGCTTGGCTTGACGGCCAGCTGAGGAATACCCTTGGTTCACATTACAGCCGACGTCATTAAACGTGACGGTGTGGACGTCAATAACGGTTTGGCTTGACGGAAACCCCATCGTAATTCGAACTGTTATGGTTTGTGTGTGTGTGTGTGTGTGTGTTTGTTTGTCCTGTAATTTATAACCATGCAGGATACATACATACATACACACACACTGTATATTTATTTATTTATATGCCTTATTTTGTTTTATAAATTGATAATAGATAAAATAATAATGATTATTAATTTGTGTATATGATGTGTATATGTGTGTGTCTTATACCCACTCAGTTCTACAGGTACACACACACACACACACACACACACACACCCTGCATTCAAACCCATCAGCCTCTGTGTGTGTACAGAGTGGGGAATTGAACATTCATACATACATACACACACACACACACACACATACATACATACATACACACACAACTCACTCTTCTACTAATCAGTTCAATTTTTATCCTGTATGTTTTTTTTTTTTTTTCTAACAAATGCTTACTACGTTTTTTTTTTTTTTTTTTTATATATATTCGTTTTTTTTTCTAACTAATGATTCGTGTTTTTTTTATATATATTCGTGTTTTTTTTTCATTATATATTCGTGTGTTTTTTTCATTATATATTCGTGTTTTCTTTTTTCTAACTAATGATTCGTGTGTTTTTTTATATATATTCGTGTTTTTTTTTCATTATATATTCGTGTGTTTTTTTCATTATATATTCGTGTTTTCTTTTTTCTAACTAATGATTCGTGTTTTTTTTTATATATATTCGTTTTTTTTTTTTTCATTATATATTCGTGTGTTTTTTTCATTATATATTCGTGTTTTCTTTTTTCTAACTAATGATTCGTGTGTTTTTTTCATTATATATTCGTGTTTTCTTTTTTCTAACTAATGATTCGTGTTTTTTTTTATCTATTCATGTTTTGTTTTTTTCTAACTAATGATTCGTGTGTTTTTTTATATATATATTTGTTTGTTTTTTTCTAACTAATGATTCGTGTTTTTTTTTATATATATATTCGTTTTTTTCTTCTAACTAATGATTCATGTTTTTTTATATATATATATTCGTGTTTTTTCTACTAACTAATGATTAGTGTTTTTTTTTATATATATTCGTGTTATTTTTATTTTTGTTTTTCTAACCAATGCTTCGTGTTTTTTTTTCATTATCTATTAATGTTTTATTATTATATATGTATTATTATTATATATGTATACTTTTTATGTATAGTATGTATTTATATTTTTGTGCATTTTATATTTGAATATTATCGTATGTGTGTGTGTGTTAGTAAACCTTTTTGGAAATTCTCTCTCTATGTATTCCATATGTGCTCAACATTTATTTATACACACATACATTAATGTTGCTTGTTTTTATATATATATATATATATATATATATATATATATATATATATATATATATATATATATATATATATATATATATATATATATATATATATTTTTTTTTTTTTTTTTAACTTTTTTTTTTTTTTTTTTTTTTTTAACTCATGAAGTCAAAAACCAAAATATATTAACGTTCGTTTTCTTCTTTACAGATTGAGCAACGGCTAAGAAGAGGACGGTTGGTAAATATATCACCACATATACACACATAGACTGATGGGATATTAATTAAAAAATCTCCTTAGATAAGCTTATTGTTATAACTTAATAATAATAATAATAATAATTAATAATAATAACTTGAGTTCATTTGTAGGTCAGATGATTACAACCTTAAATATGTACAGGATCATACAGGTTGTATATTTATTATAGAATTTATGAATATAGTTTATGAATATAGGTATAGGTAGGTAGGGTATAGGTGTTAAATTATCTTATACGTCACTCTGTATGCCCTTATAGCATGTATGGACTACAACAAGAGGATGACCCAAGCAAGAAGATGGAAACAAGAGGAAACAAGAGGTGATTTACTTATTATAGATTGACTATATTTTATTTGGATATATGATGGTGATAATAATTAGACTGTGAATATAGGTATAGGTATAGGTGTTAAATTATCTTATACGTCACTCTGTATTTCCTTACAGCATGTATGGACTACAAGAGGATGACCCAAGCAAGAAGATGGAAACAAGAGGATGCAGACCACTACAGGTGATTTACTTATTATAGATTGACTGGGTATTACAGCCCCAAGGCAATCTTTTGTTTACCTTCTCTTTATTTACTCAAGACATTTGTTTGGAATAGGTTGGTGTGGGAGAGACGTAATAATAATAATAATAATAATAATAATAATTAAAAAAAAAAAAAAAAAAAGGGACATTGGTTTCACGAAAATAATTGACATAAATATCGAAAGTGTAGAAATGGTTACATAACAAACAGCCTTTGAGTAACTGCTTTTTTTTATTTAGTTAGTTTTCTCTAACGTGCAGAATGCAATCTCAAACTTTGCAGGCGTTTTTCTGGAAATAATGGTTGGTGAACTTTGATATCAATAAGCTCTGTTATTATAAACTATAGAAGGATCGCATGTATAGCATTCAAAAGCTCGTAAAAAGTTCTATAAATTCACCTTTGGGAATTTACAAAATCCATCGTTTTCGTATGGCTATTTTTTTTTTAATCGGAAAAATAACAAAAAAAAGTTTGTATAACTTTCTATTTCTCAAACTTGCGACGGTGAAAGTTTAGATATACTTTCTGTGAGTTTATTCAATTGCACAGCAAGATGATTTAATTGGGATTGTAGAAGATAGAGTTTTAGTAATGATATAATTTAGGCCTAAAAAAAATCATAACTTTAAAACCAGAAGACTGATTTTCAATTGTGAAGTACGTATCATTATTATTATTATTATCTTATACGTCACTCTGTATGCCCTTATAGCATGTATGGACTACGACAAGAAGATGACCCAAGCAAGAAGATGGAAACAAGAGGAAACAAGAGGAAACAAGAGGTGATTTACTTATTATAGATTGACTATATTTTATTTGGATATATGATGGTGATAATAATTAGACTGTGAATATAGGTATAGGTATAGGTGTTAAATTATCTTATACGTCACTCTGTATTTCCTTACAGCATGTATGGACTACGACAAGAGCAACTACCCAACTACGACTACCCAAGCAAGAAGATGGAAACAAGAGGATGCAGACCACTACAGGTGATTTACTTATTATATCTATAGGTGTGATGCCTCCCCCCCCCCCTCCCCGGGACCTCCCCCCAAAGGGGTGGCCACGGCAGAAAAGTCTACCCTGTTCCAACACTCCCTCCTTACTCCCTACTCCCTCTCATGTTACTCTCCTTTACATACTCCCTCCTTACTCCCTACTCCCTCTCATGTTACTCTCCTTTACATACTCCCTCCTTACTCCCTCCTCCCTCTCATGTTACTCTCCTTTACATACTCCCTCCTTACTTACTGGATATTATGATGATGGTGATAATAATGAGACGGTGAATATAGAATTAGGTAGAGAGAGAGAGAGAGAGAGAGAGAGAGAGAGAGAGAGAGAGAGAGAGAGAGAGTGAGAGAGAGATTAAGGCAGAGTGAGGCATGATTTGTTATTATTATTATCCTATACGTCACTCTGTATTTCCTTATAGCATGTATGGACTTCAACAAGAGGATGACACAAGCAAGAAGATGGAAACAAGAGGAAACAAGAGGTGATTTATTTATTATAGATTGACTATATTATTTTATTTGGATAATTATATGATGGTGATAATAATTAGACAGTGAATATAGAATTAGGTATAGAATTAGGTACTATGGGTATCTCAAACCATTTACTGTCTAATGTTTTCACGTTCACATAATATGATATTATTGTTTTAATTAAATATATAGTGTGTAGCTACTTGTATTAAATTAAAAGATGATAGTTAACCTATTTATTGTAAAGTTTATCATCTAGCTAAGGAACAGAGGGATGGAAGCTGTCAAACTCTTACCTGAGTTACCCCTATATGGAGGATTATATTTGACCACGACTGTAGGTAGGGTATAGGTATAGGTATAGGTAGGTAGGTTAGGTATAGGTATAGGTAGATAGGGTATAGGTATAGGTATAGGTAGGGTATAGGTATAGGTAGGTAGGGTATAGGTGTTAAATTATCTTATACGTCACTCTGTATTTCCTTACAGCATGTATGGACTACGACAAGAGCAACTACCCAACTACGACTACCCAAGCAAGAAGATGGAAACAAGAGGATGCAGACCACTACAGGTGATTTACTTATTATATCTATAGGTGTGATGCCTCCCCCCCCCCCTCCCCGGGACCTCCCCCCAAAGGGGTGGCCACGGCAGAAAAGTCTACCCTGTTCCAACACTCCCTCCTTACTCCCTACTCCCTCTCATGTTACTCTCCTTTACATACTCCCTCCTTACTCCCTACTCCCTCTCATGTTACTCTCCTTTACATACTCCCTCCTTACTCCCTCCTCCCTCTCATGTTACTCTCCTTTACATACTCCCTCCTTACTTACTGGATATTATGATGATGGTGATAATAATGAGACGGTGAATATAGAATTAGGTAGAGAGAGAGAGAGAGAGAGAGAGAGAGAGAGAGAGAGAGAGAGAGAGAGTGAGAGAGAGATTAAGGCAGAGTGAGGCATGATTTGTTATTATTATTATCCTATACGTCACTCTGTATTTCCTTATAGCATGTATGGACTTCAACAAGAGGATGACACAAGCAAGAAGATGGAAACAAGAGGAAACAAGAGGTGATTTATTTATTATAGATTGACTATATTATTTTATTTGGATAATTATATGATGGTGATAATAATTAGACAGTGAATATAGAATTAGGTATAGAATTAGGTACTATGGGTATCTCAAACCATTTACTGTCTAATGTTTTCACGTTCACATAATATGATATTATTGTTTTAATTAAATATATAGTGTGTAGCTACTTGTATTAAATTAAAAGATGATAGTTAACCTATTTATTGTAAAGTTTATCATCTAGCTAAGGAACAGAGGGATGGAAGCTGTCAAACTCTTACCTGAGTTACCCCTATATGGAGGATTATATTTGACCACGACTGTAGGTAGGGTATAGGTATAGGTATAGGTAGGTAGGTTAGGTATAGGTATAGGTAGATAGGGTATAGGTATAGGTATAGGTAGGGTATAGGTATAGGTAGGTAGGGTATAGGTGTTAAATTATCTTATACGTCACTCTGTATTTCCTTACAGCATGTATGGACTACGACAAGAGCAACTACCCAACTACGACTACCCAAGCAAGAAGATGGAAACAAGAGGATGCAGACCACTACAGGTGATTTACTTATTATATCTATAGGTGTGACGCCTCGCTTGGGGATAGGTAACCCGGTTTGGGAGGTTAAGGGGGTTAGGGGAGTGCAGGAATAGGGGACAGACTTTCTACCCCCCCCTCCCCCACCCCCAAGCCTGTCCCCTACTCCCGTACCCCCTAAAAATAAGTGTGTATGTATGTTTGTTATTATATTTGTTGTAAAATTAATGCATCAACTAATTATATTTTTCTTTTGATGTGTATTTGCTGCTGCTGCCACTACTACTACTACTACTACTACTACTACTACTACTACTACTATCACCACCACTACTACCACAACTACCACAACTACCACCACCACTACTACCACTACTACTACAACTACTACTACAACTACTACTACAACTACTACTACAACTACTACTACAACTACTACTACAACTACTACTACAACTACTACTACAACTACTACTACAACTACTACTACAACTACTACTACAACTACTACTACAACTACTACTACCACTACTACTACCACTACTACTACCACTACTACTACCACTACCACCACCACTACTATTACTACTACTACTACCACCACCACCACCACTACTACTACTACTACTACAACTACTACTACTACTACTACTACTACCACCACCACCACCACCACTACTACTACTACTACTACTACTACTACCACCACCACCACCACCACCACCACCACCACTACTACAGCTACTACTACTACTACTACTACTACTACTACTACTACTACTACAACTACTACAACTATAGGGTGTGTATATATATTCTTTGTACATAATAATAATAATACCAAAACTTTATATTTGCAGGTAAAATTCGCTAAACAAAATATTTGGTAATTAATTAAAATTATTTTATTTACAGCCTAATTTTTTACAGCATATTTTTTTTTTTTACAGCATATATATATATATATATATATATATATATATATATATATATATATATATATATATATATATATATATATATATATATATATTTTTACAGCATATTTTTTTTTTTTATTATTTACAGCTTTTTTTTTATTATTATTTACAGCTTTTTTTTTTTTTTTTTTTACAGCATATATTTTTTTTACAGCATATATTTTTTTTCTTATTTACAGCATAATTTTTTTTCTTTTATTTACAGCATTTTGTTTTATTATTATTTACAGCATAATATATTTAAATGTTTTTTTTAACAGCATAATTAATTTTAACCTTTTTCTAATTTTTACAGGAAATAATTCAAAATAATTTCCCTTCCAGAAATAACAATAACAAATAATAACAATAATAACAATAATAACACTAACTAAAAACACTAACAATACTAACTAATAATAATAATAATAATAATAATAATAATAACCATAATATTAATATCAATTATTCTCCAAACACACACACACACACACACACACACACACACAACTAACCTGGAAAGATAACAAACAGAGTTACAAGGAAAAGTACCCTAGAAGACCTTACGATCCATACAAAGAGGGTACCTGTGGGTTTAGTTGTGCAAGTTTGTGACCGTCCTTGAATGTGTCAGGAACCTGTCGCATCATTCTAGGTACCAATTATACCATATACCAGGATGCCCCCAGCCCCACCAGCCCCGCCCCCACCCCCAGCAGCCCCGCCAGCCCGCCCCCACCCCCACCATTGTCAATATTATCAATAACCCTTAGTATATTATTGTCTGTGTTTGTCCTTGTTTTTGTTTTTGTTTTTATTTCTTGTTTTTATCTTTGTACCAACCCTATTAAAAATTTTATAGTGTAATTTGCTATCTTTAATAAACTGTTTATTATTATTATTATTACATACATACACACACATAT
>JAWZYT010005897.1:0-105000 GCA_034508575.1 Petrolisthes manimaculis | reverse complement strand
ATATACATACACACGTATATAGATATACATTCACACGTATATACTGTACGTATATATACGCACATACATACATATACATACACACGTACACATTCACATATTACACTCATATTGAAAGAACATGAAGAAAAGATAAAACAGTAAATCAAACAGAATCCAAACAGTAAATCAAACAGAATCCAAACAGAAGTAAAAAATTGAGGGGAATATATTAAAAAACTAAAGGGAGATGAAAGGAGAAAAGAAAAAAGAAAAGGAAGAAGGAAAAATACAATATAAAATGTGAAGGAGTTATTCTGTATAGGCCTATCAGAAATTATATTATTATTATATATTATTATTATATTTCTTTTTGATTATTATCATTGTTGGTATTTTTATTATTATTATTATTATTATTTTTAACAGTACTATTATTATTATTATTATTATTATTATTATTTTTAACGGTACTATTATTATTATTATTATTATTATTATTATTATTATTATTATTATATTATTTCTTTTTGATTATTATCATTGTTGGTATTTTTATTATTATTATTATTATTATTATTATATTTCTTTTTGATTATTATCATTGTTGGTATTTTTATTATTATTATTATTATTATTATATTTCTTTTTGATTATTATCATTGTTGGTATTTTTATTATTATTATTATTATTATTAATATATTTCTTTTTGATTATTATCATTGTTGGTGTAGTGACCACACACACTATGGCCACTCCTGGGCTATTCTTAACCTAGGTGAGTCCAATAATCCCTTCCCCAGCTCTCTAGGGATAACATCTGTGTCCTCCACACCTTGCCCCACCAATGACTCAGCCGCGTACCTGCATACATGCGGCTGAGTATACCTTTGTGACCCACGCCACATCCGGGAACCTGGGCCCATCTTATAAAAGGGGTCAGTGATGACCGGCTCGTTCACTTGGCTTCCGACCTACCACAGACACCACACGCGACCACTGGCGAAGAGGACCGACCGACACACCTGCACAGTGCATACCACCACCAAGTCACCAACCTCCTATCCTGTGTGACTTCCTGTGCCCAACCAATAAAGTATATCGAGTATTCTAGAGTCTGTTAACCCCGAATTACCACACTGGTGACCCCGGGACTGCTCTAGAATATATACTTTGATATACCTTACATGTAAGCCTCCACTACTACACCACTCCACGCCACGTGTTACCATTGGACCACTCCCCAAGATACGTCCCACGGGTAACTCTTGGACCATCACTCCACTCAACACTCCACATCACGTGCGCCATCACTCCACTCACCACTCCACATCCCTACGCCACTCCACGCCTGCACGCTACGGACGACCGCTCTTCCAGCCACAAGGACCCCCTTTACATATACACGCCACCCTCCATTTTTGTGTTAACGTAGCCAAAAATTTGTGTTTTGCCCCACTCAGTTCTCCCCTCCCAAAACCCAAGTGTGCCCCCTTGCTACCCATTTTCACTGCCCCAACTTCCACGTGTTTCTCCAACCCCCACAGTTTCTCACACACACTTACAGGCTGCTGTGAAGGAACTATTACGGTACCATCTTTCTACCTCCGGCTGTACCGTCTCCAACAACTTGAGTACCATTATTATTTACTTTCCATTCTTTCCCTCGGTGATTCCCCCCCAGTGCTACTCTCCCCCATTTTTTTCCATATCTTTTCGTTTGTACGGCCCATTGCCACATGTTGTATAATATATATATTTTTTTTTATATTGGTGTAACATTACCATAACTTCACCCGCACACCTCACCTTCACCCACACACCGTCACCCGCACACCTCACCCACGTGCGCCACATCATCTCGACACTCCCAAGGGAATTAACCTGACCCTTTCCCATAACTGCATCCCTTGCCTCTTCCTTTGTATATCCTGGTCCCCCATCGTGTTTCCATTTTCTATCACTCCCTCTACCTCCCCGCCTATTTAACCATCCACCCCCACTCCTCCTCAACCTAGCCTGCTCATTCCCAACCACTCCACATCCATTACTATACTTATTTCACACCAATAACATGGCCACCTCAGTCCCCAATAACAACAACACACAGTCACCTAACATGGCTTCCCACCCTCTATCCCAACACTCACCATCCACAAACACTACTACACTGACACATACTCCCCACGTCCCTCCTTACTCACCAAATGTACACTCGTGGTTCCGTCACATGGAGACGTTATGGTATACCAGCACGTACACAAATGAGGAGAAATTCAACGCTGTCCTGCGAGCGCTACCATCTGACGTGTTTCAAGATATTCCCTCAGAAATAACTCAGCAGCGCTCGTACGAGAGTCTGAAGGATACCATAATATCCTCACACGGTATGACGGCATCCCAATACAGGAGGGCCATGGAAGACGCCCAGCTGGAAGGGCGCCGCCCGTCAGCCTTACTAAGAAACCTCCTACAGCTGAATGAGAAGGCGGGCAAGTCATATTCAGAAGATGCCGTGAGGGATTGTTTCACCAGGAAACTCTCTATAACAGTACAACAACTCCTCCAAGCACACAAAAACAAGCCACTTTTGGAATACGCCACACAAGCAGACGAAATAATGGACATATCCACAACGAGTCTGGGCGAGTGCCAGCATTTCACCGCCAACATCACCAATCCACCCACATCCGCCATCCCTCCAATAACGCTACCTCCACCACAACAGACACAACACCAACAATCTATACCTCCAATACAACAACAAACACTACCAATATCCAGCCACCAATACCAAAACCTACAACAGACACAACACCATATCCTCCCATTTACACTCCTCCACAACCTTCCCCACCGGCTACGCTTTCACCCACCCCCTCTACTCTCCAACCCCCACCACCTCATACCCCCCCTCCTCTCCCTACGGTGCCTGAAGCCTCACCACTCGCCCCACCTCAGATTCATCCTTCTCCCAACCTTTCATCTCCATCTATAACCCCATCTACTCCTAATTCCCCCCCCTTACCCGACCAGGACGATCCCATAATCCATCCGGCACCACCTACACCCCCACCCCTACCCACTCCTCCCTTACTAGAACCTGTTTCACCTACACCACCACCCGTATACCTCCCTAACCCCATAACTGATCCTGAACATAATGAATCTATATGTATAATCCCTCTTATTCACCTTCAGGATAAACCTCCTATAGTCCATATTATACCTGCCACACCCCCTCGTCCTGCCAGTCCACACGTCAGACCACAGACACCTGTACGTCCAGCCACACCCCCGTCACCACAACAAATGTCACGGGAGGACGAAACAGGCTTGATCCCTGAGGGTTTCACCACACGCTCTGGACGCACTATTAAGCGGCCTCATAAATATATTTCCATGCTAACCAACACAGACATGCACCTACTCTACAACCAACCTCACACATCTTACACTTACTACTAAAGACACACACTTGCCTTTCTCGACCATCTGACAATCCACACTTTACACGTAAATTATTGTACAACACGCCCCAACCAGCATGGCTCAGGATTATATATTGAATTTTTTTTTATCTTGGAATTTTATATTATTGTGTAGTTATTGTTCATTTTATATTATTATATAGGTATTTGTTTCTTGTATTAGTTTTATTTTTTGTTTTGTATATGTTTTCCTTCCCCCAGTTTGTTGCTAAAAATTTCTGGGGGGAGGGGGGGTAATGTAGTGACCACACACACTATGGCCACTCCTGGGCTATTCTTAACCTAGGTGAGTCCAATAATCCCTTCCCCAGCTCTCTAGGGATAACATCTGTGTCCTCCACACCTTGCCCCACCAATGACTCAGCCGCGTACCTGCATACATGCGGCTGAGTATACCTTTGTGACCCACGCCACATCCGGGAACCTGGGCCCATCTTATAAAAGGGGTCAGTGATGACCGGCTCGTTCACTTGGCTTCCGACCTACCACAGACACCACACGCGACCACTGGCGAAGAGGACCGACCGACACACCTGCACAGTGCATACCACCACCAAGTCACCAACCTCCTATCCTGTGTGACTTCCTGTGCCCAACCAATAAAGTATATCGAGTATTCTAGAGTCTGTTAACCCCGAATTACCACACTGGTGACCCCGGGACTGCTCTAGAATATATACTTTGATATACCTTACATGTAAGCCTCCACTACTACACCACTCCACGCCACGTGTTACCATTGGACCACTCCCCAAGATACGTCCCACGGGTAACTCTTGGACCATCACTCCACTCAACACTCCACATCACGTGCGCCATCACTCCACTCACCACTCCACATCCCTACGCCACTCCACGCCTGCACGCTACGGACGACCGCTCTTCCAGCCACAAGGACCCCCTTTACATATACACGCCACCCTCCATTTTTGTGTTAACGTAGCCAAAAATTTGTGTTTTGCCCCACTCAGTTCTCCCCTCCCAAAACCCAAGTGTGCCCCCTTGCTACCCATTTTCACTGCCCCAACTTCCACGTGTTTCTCCAACCCCCACAGTTTCTCACACACACTTACAGGCTGCTGTGAAGGAACTATTACGGTACCATCTTTCTACCTCCGGCTGTACCGTCTCCAACAACTTGAGTACCATTATTATTTACTTTCCATTCTTTCCCTCGGTGATTCCCCCCCAGTGCTACTCTCCCCCATTTTTTTCCATATCTTTTCGTTTGTACGGCCCATTGCCACATGTTGTATAATATATATATTTTTTTTTATATTGGTGTAACATTACCATAACTTCACCCGCACACCTCACCTTCACCCACACACCGTCACCCGCACACCTCACCCACGTGCGCCACATCATCTCGACACTCCCAAGGGAATTAACCTGACCCTTTCCCATAACTGCATCCCTTGCCTCTTCCTTTGTATATCCTGGTCCCCCATCGTGTTTCCATTTTCTATCACTCCCTCTACCTCCCCGCCTATTTAACCATCCACCCCCACTCCTCCTCAACCTAGCCTGCTCATTCCCAACCACTCCACATCCATTACTATACTTATTTCACACCAATAACATGGCCACCTCAGTCCCCAATAACAACAACACACAGTCACCTAACATGGCTTCCCACCCTCTATCCCAACACTCACCATCCACAAACACTACTACACTGACACATACTCCCCACGTCCCTCCTTACTCACCAAATGTACACTCGTGGTTCCGTCACATGGAGACGTTATGGTATACCAGCACGTACACAAATGAGGAGAAATTCAACGCTGTCCTGCGAGCGCTACCATCTGACGTGTTTCAAGATATTCCCTCAGAAATAACTCAGCAGCGCTCGTACGAGAGTCTGAAGGATACCATAATATCCTCACACGGTATGACGGCATCCCAATACAGGAGGGCCATGGAAGACGCCCAGCTGGAAGGGCGCCGCCCGTCAGCCTTACTAAGAAACCTCCTACAGCTGAATGAGAAGGCGGGCAAGTCATATTCAGAAGATGCCGTGAGGGATTGTTTCACCAGGAAACTCTCTATAACAGTACAACAACTCCTCCAAGCACACAAAAACAAGCCACTTTTGGAATACGCCACACAAGCAGACGAAATAATGGACATATCCACAACGAGTCTGGGCGAGTGCCAGCATTTCACCGCCAACATCACCAATCCACCCACATCCGCCATCCCTCCAATAACGCTACCTCCACCACAACAGACACAACACCAACAATCTATACCTCCAATACAACAACAAACACTACCAATATCCAGCCACCAATACCAAAACCTACAACAGACACAACACCATATCCTCCCATTTACACTCCTCCACAACCTTCCCCACCGGCTACGCTTTCACCCACCCCCTCTACTCTCCAACCCCCACCACCTCATACCCCCCCTCCTCTCCCTACGGTGCCTGAAGCCTCACCACTCGCCCCACCTCAGATTCATCCTTCTCCCAACCTTTCATCTCCATCTATAACCCCATCTACTCCTAATTCCCCCCCCTTACCCGACCAGGACGATCCCATAATCCATCCGGCACCACCTACACCCCCACCCCTACCCACTCCTCCCTTACTAGAACCTGTTTCACCTACACCACCACCCGTATACCTCCCTAACCCCATAACTGATCCTGAACATAATGAATCTATATGTATAATCCCTCTTATTCACCTTCAGGATAAACCTCCTATAGTCCATATTATACCTGCCACACCCCCTCGTCCTGCCAGTCCACACGTCAGACCACAGACACCTGTACGTCCAGCCACACCCCCGTCACCACAACAAATGTCACGGGAGGACGAAACAGGCTTGATCCCTGAGGGTTTCACCACACGCTCTGGACGCACTATTAAGCGGCCTCATAAATATATTTCCATGCTAACCAACACAGACATGCACCTACTCTACAACCAACCTCACACATCTTACACTTACTACTAAAGACACACACTTGCCTTTCTCGACCATCTGACAATCCACACTTTACACGTAAATTATTGTACAACACGCCCCAACCAGCATGGCTCAGGATTATATATTGAATTTTTTTTTATCTTGGAATTTTATATTATTGTGTAGTTATTGTTCATTTTATATTATTATATAGGTATTTGTTTCTTGTATTAGTTTTATTTTTTGTTTTGTATATGTTTTCCTTCCCCCAGTTTGTTGCTAAAAATTTCTGGGGGGAGGGGGGGTAATGTAGTGACCACACACACTATGGCCACTCCTGGGCTATTCTTAACCTAGGTGAGTCCAATAATCCCTTCCCCAGCTCTCTAGGGATAACATCTGTGTCCTCCACACCTTGCCCCACCAATGACTCAGCCGCGTACCTGCATACATGCGGCTGAGTATACCTTTGTGACCCACGCCACATCCGGGAACCTGGGCCCATCTTATAAAAGGGGTCAGTGATGACCGGCTCGTTCACTTGGCTTCCGACCTACCACAGACACCACACGCGACCACTGGCGAAGAGGACCGACCGACACACCTGCACAGTGCATACCACCACCAAGTCACCAACCTCCTATCCTGTGTGACTTCCTGTGCCCAACCAATAAAGTATATCGAGTATTCTAGAGTCTGTTAACCCCGAATTACCACACTGGTGACCCCGGGACTGCTCTAGAATATATACTTTGATATACCTTACATGTAAGCCTCCACTACTACACCACTCCACGCCACGTGTTACCATTGGACCACTCCCCAAGATACGTCCCACGGGTAACTCTTGGACCATCACTCCACTCAACACTCCACATCACGTGCGCCATCACTCCACTCACCACTCCACATCCCTACGCCACTCCACGCCTGCACGCTACGGACGACCGCTCTTCCAGCCACAAGGACCCCCTTTACATATACACGCCACCCTCCATTTTTGTGTTAACGTAGCCAAAAATTTGTGTTTTGCCCCACTCAGTTCTCCCCTCCCAAAACCCAAGTGTGCCCCCTTGCTACCCATTTTCACTGCCCCAACTTCCACGTGTTTCTCCAACCCCCACAGTTTCTCACACACACTTACAGGCTGCTGTGAAGGAACTATTACGGTACCATCTTTCTACCTCCGGCTGTACCGTCTCCAACAACTTGAGTACCATTATTATTTACTTTCCATTCTTTCCCTCGGTGATTCCCCCCCAGTGCTACTCTCCCCCATTTTTTTCCATATCTTTTCGTTTGTACGGCCCATTGCCACATGTTGTATAATATATATATTTTTTTTTATATTGGTGTAACATTACCATAACTTCACCCGCACACCTCACCTTCACCCACACACCGTCACCCGCACACCTCACCCACGTGCGCCACATCATCTCGACACTCCCAAGGGAATTAACCTGACCCTTTCCCATAACTGCATCCCTTGCCTCTTCCTTTGTATATCCTGGTCCCCCATCGTGTTTCCATTTTCTATCACTCCCTCTACCTCCCCGCCTATTTAACCATCCACCCCCACTCCTCCTCAACCTAGCCTGCTCATTCCCAACCACTCCACATCCATTACTATACTTATTTCACACCAATAACATGGCCACCTCAGTCCCCAATAACAACAACACACAGTCACCTAACATGGCTTCCCACCCTCTATCCCAACACTCACCATCCACAAACACTACTACACTGACACATACTCCCCACGTCCCTCCTTACTCACCAAATGTACACTCGTGGTTCCGTCACATGGAGACGTTATGGTATACCAGCACGTACACAAATGAGGAGAAATTCAACGCTGTCCTGCGAGCGCTACCATCTGACGTGTTTCAAGATATTCCCTCAGAAATAACTCAGCAGCGCTCGTACGAGAGTCTGAAGGATACCATAATATCCTCACACGGTATGACGGCATCCCAATACAGGAGGGCCATGGAAGACGCCCAGCTGGAAGGGCGCCGCCCGTCAGCCTTACTAAGAAACCTCCTACAGCTGAATGAGAAGGCGGGCAAGTCATATTCAGAAGATGCCGTGAGGGATTGTTTCACCAGGAAACTCTCTATAACAGTACAACAACTCCTCCAAGCACACAAAAACAAGCCACTTTTGGAATACGCCACACAAGCAGACGAAATAATGGACATATCCACAACGAGTCTGGGCGAGTGCCAGCATTTCACCGCCAACATCACCAATCCACCCACATCCGCCATCCCTCCAATAACGCTACCTCCACCACAACAGACACAACACCAACAATCTATACCTCCAATACAACAACAAACACTACCAATATCCAGCCACCAATACCAAAACCTACAACAGACACAACACCATATCCTCCCATTTACACTCCTCCACAACCTTCCCCACCGGCTACGCTTTCACCCACCCCCTCTACTCTCCAACCCCCACCACCTCATACCCCCCCTCCTCTCCCTACGGTGCCTGAAGCCTCACCACTCGCCCCACCTCAGATTCATCCTTCTCCCAACCTTTCATCTCCATCTATAACCCCATCTACTCCTAATTCCCCCCCCTTACCCGACCAGGACGATCCCATAATCCATCCGGCACCACCTACACCCCCACCCCTACCCACTCCTCCCTTACTAGAACCTGTTTCACCTACACCACCACCCGTATACCTCCCTAACCCCATAACTGATCCTGAACATAATGAATCTATATGTATAATCCCTCTTATTCACCTTCAGGATAAACCTCCTATAGTCCATATTATACCTGCCACACCCCCTCGTCCTGCCAGTCCACACGTCAGACCACAGACACCTGTACGTCCAGCCACACCCCCGTCACCACAACAAATGTCACGGGAGGACGAAACAGGCTTGATCCCTGAGGGTTTCACCACACGCTCTGGACGCACTATTAAGCGGCCTCATAAATATATTTCCATGCTAACCAACACAGACATGCACCTACTCTACAACCAACCTCACACATCTTACACTTACTACTAAAGACACACACTTGCCTTTCTCGACCATCTGACAATCCACACTTTACACGTAAATTATTGTACAACACGCCCCAACCAGCATGGCTCAGGATTATATATTGAATTTTTTTTTATCTTGGAATTTTATATTATTGTGTAGTTATTGTTCATTTTATATTATTATATAGGTATTTGTTTCTTGTATTAGTTTTATTTTTTGTTTTGTATATGTTTTCCTTCCCCCAGTTTGTTGCTAAAAATTTCTGGGGGGAGGGGGGGTAATGTAGTGACCACACACACTATGGCCACTCCTGGGCTATTCTTAACCTAGGTGAGTCCAATAATCCCTTCCCCAGCTCTCTAGGGATAACATCTGTGTCCTCCACACCTTGCCCCACCAATGACTCAGCCGCGTACCTGCATACATGCGGCTGAGTATACCTTTGTGACCCACGCCACATCCGGGAACCTGGGCCCATCTTATAAAAGGGGTCAGTGATGACCGGCTCGTTCACTTGGCTTCCGACCTACCACAGACACCACACGCGACCACTGGCGAAGAGGACCGACCGACACACCTGCACAGTGCATACCACCACCAAGTCACCAACCTCCTATCCTGTGTGACTTCCTGTGCCCAACCAATAAAGTATATCGAGTATTCTAGAGTCTGTTAACCCCGAATTACCACACTGGTGACCCCGGGACTGCTCTAGAATATATACTTTGATATACCTTACATGTAAGCCTCCACTACTACACCACTCCACGCCACGTGTTACCATTGGACCACTCCCCAAGATACGTCCCACGGGTAACTCTTGGACCATCACTCCACTCAACACTCCACATCACGTGCGCCATCACTCCACTCACCACTCCACATCCCTACGCCACTCCACGCCTGCACGCTACGGACGACCGCTCTTCCAGCCACAAGGACCCCCTTTACATATACACGCCACCCTCCATTTTTGTGTTAACGTAGCCAAAAATTTGTGTTTTGCCCCACTCAGTTCTCCCCTCCCAAAACCCAAGTGTGCCCCCTTGCTACCCATTTTCACTGCCCCAACTTCCACGTGTTTCTCCAACCCCCACAGTTTCTCACACACACTTACAGGCTGCTGTGAAGGAACTATTACGGTACCATCTTTCTACCTCCGGCTGTACCGTCTCCAACAACTTGAGTACCATTATTATTTACTTTCCATTCTTTCCCTCGGTGATTCCCCCCCAGTGCTACTCTCCCCCATTTTTTTCCATATCTTTTCGTTTGTACGGCCCATTGCCACATGTTGTATAATATATATATTTTTTTTTATATTGGTGTAACATTACCATAACTTCACCCGCACACCTCACCTTCACCCACACACCGTCACCCGCACACCTCACCCACGTGCGCCACATCATCTCGACACTCCCAAGGGAATTAACCTGACCCTTTCCCATAACTGCATCCCTTGCCTCTTCCTTTGTATATCCTGGTCCCCCATCGTGTTTCCATTTTCTATCACTCCCTCTACCTCCCCGCCTATTTAACCATCCACCCCCACTCCTCCTCAACCTAGCCTGCTCATTCCCAACCACTCCACATCCATTACTATACTTATTTCACACCAATAACATGGCCACCTCAGTCCCCAATAACAACAACACACAGTCACCTAACATGGCTTCCCACCCTCTATCCCAACACTCACCATCCACAAACACTACTACACTGACACATACTCCCCACGTCCCTCCTTACTCACCAAATGTACACTCGTGGTTCCGTCACATGGAGACGTTATGGTATACCAGCACGTACACAAATGAGGAGAAATTCAACGCTGTCCTGCGAGCGCTACCATCTGACGTGTTTCAAGATATTCCCTCAGAAATAACTCAGCAGCGCTCGTACGAGAGTCTGAAGGATACCATAATATCCTCACACGGTATGACGGCATCCCAATACAGGAGGGCCATGGAAGACGCCCAGCTGGAAGGGCGCCGCCCGTCAGCCTTACTAAGAAACCTCCTACAGCTGAATGAGAAGGCGGGCAAGTCATATTCAGAAGATGCCGTGAGGGATTGTTTCACCAGGAAACTCTCTATAACAGTACAACAACTCCTCCAAGCACACAAAAACAAGCCACTTTTGGAATACGCCACACAAGCAGACGAAATAATGGACATATCCACAACGAGTCTGGGCGAGTGCCAGCATTTCACCGCCAACATCACCAATCCACCCACATCCGCCATCCCTCCAATAACGCTACCTCCACCACAACAGACACAACACCAACAATCTATACCTCCAATACAACAACAAACACTACCAATATCCAGCCACCAATACCAAAACCTACAACAGACACAACACCATATCCTCCCATTTACACTCCTCCACAACCTTCCCCACCGGCTACGCTTTCACCCACCCCCTCTACTCTCCAACCCCCACCACCTCATACCCCCCCTCCTCTCCCTACGGTGCCTGAAGCCTCACCACTCGCCCCACCTCAGATTCATCCTTCTCCCAACCTTTCATCTCCATCTATAACCCCATCTACTCCTAATTCCCCCCCCTTACCCGACCAGGACGATCCCATAATCCATCCGGCACCACCTACACCCCCACCCCTACCCACTCCTCCCTTACTAGAACCTGTTTCACCTACACCACCACCCGTATACCTCCCTAACCCCATAACTGATCCTGAACATAATGAATCTATATGTATAATCCCTCTTATTCACCTTCAGGATAAACCTCCTATAGTCCATATTATACCTGCCACACCCCCTCGTCCTGCCAGTCCACACGTCAGACCACAGACACCTGTACGTCCAGCCACACCCCCGTCACCACAACAAATGTCACGGGAGGACGAAACAGGCTTGATCCCTGAGGGTTTCACCACACGCTCTGGACGCACTATTAAGCGGCCTCATAAATATATTTCCATGCTAACCAACACAGACATGCACCTACTCTACAACCAACCTCACACATCTTACACTTACTACTAAAGACACACACTTGCCTTTCTCGACCATCTGACAATCCACACTTTACACGTAAATTATTGTACAACACGCCCCAACCAGCATGGCTCAGGATTATATATTGAATTTTTTTTTATCTTGGAATTTTATATTATTGTGTAGTTATTGTTCATTTTATATTATTATATAGGTATTTGTTTCTTGTATTAGTTTTATTTTTTGTTTTGTATATGTTTTCCTTCCCCCAGTTTGTTGCTAAAAATTTCTGGGGGGAGGGGGGGTAATGTAGTGACCACACACACTATGGCCACTCCTGGGCTATTCTTAACCTAGGTGAGTCCAATAATCCCTTCCCCAGCTCTCTAGGGATAACATCTGTGTCCTCCACACCTTGCCCCACCAATGACTCAGCCGCGTACCTGCATACATGCGGCTGAGTATACCTTTGTGACCCACGCCACATCCGGGAACCTGGGCCCATCTTATAAAAGGGGTCAGTGATGACCGGCTCGTTCACTTGGCTTCCGACCTACCACAGACACCACACGCGACCACTGGCGAAGAGGACCGACCGACACACCTGCACAGTGCATACCACCACCAAGTCACCAACCTCCTATCCTGTGTGACTTCCTGTGCCCAACCAATAAAGTATATCGAGTATTCTAGAGTCTGTTAACCCCGAATTACCACACTGGTGACCCCGGGACTGCTCTAGAATATATACTTTGATATACCTTACATGTAAGCCTCCACTACTACACCACTCCACGCCACGTGTTACCATTGGACCACTCCCCAAGATACGTCCCACGGGTAACTCTTGGACCATCACTCCACTCAACACTCCACATCACGTGCGCCATCACTCCACTCACCACTCCACATCCCTACGCCACTCCACGCCTGCACGCTACGGACGACCGCTCTTCCAGCCACAAGGACCCCCTTTACATATACACGCCACCCTCCATTTTTGTGTTAACGTAGCCAAAAATTTGTGTTTTGCCCCACTCAGTTCTCCCCTCCCAAAACCCAAGTGTGCCCCCTTGCTACCCATTTTCACTGCCCCAACTTCCACGTGTTTCTCCAACCCCCACAGTTTCTCACACACACTTACAGGCTGCTGTGAAGGAACTATTACGGTACCATCTTTCTACCTCCGGCTGTACCGTCTCCAACAACTTGAGTACCATTATTATTTACTTTCCATTCTTTCCCTCGGTGATTCCCCCCCAGTGCTACTCTCCCCCATTTTTTTCCATATCTTTTCGTTTGTACGGCCCATTGCCACATGTTGTATAATATATATATTTTTTTTTATATTGGTGTAACATTACCATAACTTCACCCGCACACCTCACCTTCACCCACACACCGTCACCCGCACACCTCACCCACGTGCGCCACATCATCTCGACACTCCCAAGGGAATTAACCTGACCCTTTCCCATAACTGCATCCCTTGCCTCTTCCTTTGTATATCCTGGTCCCCCATCGTGTTTCCATTTTCTATCACTCCCTCTACCTCCCCGCCTATTTAACCATCCACCCCCACTCCTCCTCAACCTAGCCTGCTCATTCCCAACCACTCCACATCCATTACTATACTTATTTCACACCAATAACATGGCCACCTCAGTCCCCAATAACAACAACACACAGTCACCTAACATGGCTTCCCACCCTCTATCCCAACACTCACCATCCACAAACACTACTACACTGACACATACTCCCCACGTCCCTCCTTACTCACCAAATGTACACTCGTGGTTCCGTCACATGGAGACGTTATGGTATACCAGCACGTACACAAATGAGGAGAAATTCAACGCTGTCCTGCGAGCGCTACCATCTGACGTGTTTCAAGATATTCCCTCAGAAATAACTCAGCAGCGCTCGTACGAGAGTCTGAAGGATACCATAATATCCTCACACGGTATGACGGCATCCCAATACAGGAGGGCCATGGAAGACGCCCAGCTGGAAGGGCGCCGCCCGTCAGCCTTACTAAGAAACCTCCTACAGCTGAATGAGAAGGCGGGCAAGTCATATTCAGAAGATGCCGTGAGGGATTGTTTCACCAGGAAACTCTCTATAACAGTACAACAACTCCTCCAAGCACACAAAAACAAGCCACTTTTGGAATACGCCACACAAGCAGACGAAATAATGGACATATCCACAACGAGTCTGGGCGAGTGCCAGCATTTCACCGCCAACATCACCAATCCACCCACATCCGCCATCCCTCCAATAACGCTACCTCCACCACAACAGACACAACACCAACAATCTATACCTCCAATACAACAACAAACACTACCAATATCCAGCCACCAATACCAAAACCTACAACAGACACAACACCATATCCTCCCATTTACACTCCTCCACAACCTTCCCCACCGGCTACGCTTTCACCCACCCCCTCTACTCTCCAACCCCCACCACCTCATACCCCCCCTCCTCTCCCTACGGTGCCTGAAGCCTCACCACTCGCCCCACCTCAGATTCATCCTTCTCCCAACCTTTCATCTCCATCTATAACCCCATCTACTCCTAATTCCCCCCCCTTACCCGACCAGGACGATCCCATAATCCATCCGGCACCACCTACACCCCCACCCCTACCCACTCCTCCCTTACTAGAACCTGTTTCACCTACACCACCACCCGTATACCTCCCTAACCCCATAACTGATCCTGAACATAATGAATCTATATGTATAATCCCTCTTATTCACCTTCAGGATAAACCTCCTATAGTCCATATTATACCTGCCACACCCCCTCGTCCTGCCAGTCCACACGTCAGACCACAGACACCTGTACGTCCAGCCACACCCCCGTCACCACAACAAATGTCACGGGAGGACGAAACAGGCTTGATCCCTGAGGGTTTCACCACACGCTCTGGACGCACTATTAAGCGGCCTCATAAATATATTTCCATGCTAACCAACACAGACATGCACCTACTCTACAACCAACCTCACACATCTTACACTTACTACTAAAGACACACACTTGCCTTTCTCGACCATCTGACAATCCACACTTTACACGTAAATTATTGTACAACACGCCCCAACCAGCATGGCTCAGGATTATATATTGAATTTTTTTTTATCTTGGAATTTTATATTATTGTGTAGTTATTGTTCATTTTATATTATTATATAGGTATTTGTTTCTTGTATTAGTTTTATTTTTTGTTTTGTATATGTTTTCCTTCCCCCAGTTTGTTGCTAAAAATTTCTGGGGGGAGGGGGGGTAATGTAGTGACCACACACACTATGGCCACTCCTGGGCTATTCTTAACCTAGGTGAGTCCAATAATCCCTTCCCCAGCTCTCTAGGGATAACATCTGTGTCCTCCACACCTTGCCCCACCAATGACTCAGCCGCGTACCTGCATACATGCGGCTGAGTATACCTTTGTGACCCACGCCACATCCGGGAACCTGGGCCCATCTTATAAAAGGGGTCAGTGATGACCGGCTCGTTCACTTGGCTTCCGACCTACCACAGACACCACACGCGACCACTGGCGAAGAGGACCGACCGACACACCTGCACAGTGCATACCACCACCAAGTCACCAACCTCCTATCCTGTGTGACTCCCTGTGCCCAACCAATAAAGTATATCGAGTATTCTAGAGTCTGTTAACCCCGAATTACCACATTGGTATTTTTATTATTATTATTATTATTATTATTATTATTTTTATTATTATTATTATTATTATTATTATTATATATGCCTGGAAGCCAAACCAATGCTATCAATATTAAATGGTTAAGTAGAAGTAATTAGTGTTGATCTTACCTTAGGCTAATAGTGGGTTGTAATAGTGGGTTGTAATAGTGGGTTGTAATAGTGGGTTGTAATAGTGGGTTGTAATAGTGGGTTGTAATAGTGGGTTGTAATAGTGGGTTGTAATAGTGGGTTGTAATAGTGGGTTGTAATAGTGGGTTGTAATAGTGGGTTGTAATAGTGGGTTGTAATAGTGGGTTGTAATAGTGGGTTGTAATAGTGGGTTGTAATAGTGGGTTGTAATAGTGGGTTGTAATAGTGGGTTGTAATAGTGGGTTGTAATAGTGGGTTGTAATAGTGGGTTGTAATAGTGGGTTGTAATAGTGGGTTGTAATAGTGGGTTGTAATAGTGGGTTGTAATAGTGGGTTGTAATAGTGGGTTGGGTTGGGTTGGTCATTGCTGTAATATTCTCCTCGTTTTGTTTTGTAATCTGTACACATAAATACATACATTAATACAGGGATACATAGATGGATTTTATGGGCTATTAGATGGTACAAACGGAAAATGGATACATAGAAGGACAGCAGAGTAATTACAAGAATTAAAAAAAAAAATAGCCAAACTTGTGAAGGTTGTTGTAATACACTCCTCGTTTTGTTTTGTAATCTGTATACATTAATACAAGGATGCATAGACAGCTGAGTCCCTATAGTCTGTCCAGGTAGACCTGCTGCATTAGTTATTACCCTCTCATCAAAACCAAACATAATAACAGTTCAAATTAAGCGCCTATTGTAACTCAGCACTCTGTGTGTGTGTGTGTGTTTGTGTGTATATCTCCACACTCAAGCCACATACTGCACTCATACATACATACAGTCGTGGTCAAATATAATCATCCATATAGGGGTAACTCACGTAAGATTTTGACAGCTTCCCTCTGTTACTTAGATGATAAAATTTCCAATAAATAGGCTAATTACCGTAGTTTAATTTACTACATACAGCTACATAGGTACTGGGTAATGTACTGTCGTCTGGCAATACTGGGTAATGTACTGTCGCCTGGCAATACTGGGTAATGTACTGTCGTCTGGCAATACTGGGTAATGTACTGTCGTCTGGCAATACTGGGTAATGTACTGTCGCCTGGCAATACTGGGTAATGTACTGTCGCCTGGCAATACTGGGTAATGTACTGTCGCCTGGCAATACTGGGTAATGTACTGTCGCCTGGCAATACTGGGTAATGTACTGTCGCCTGGCAATACTGGGTAATGTACTGTCGCCTGGCAATACTGGGTAATGTACTGTCGTCTGGCAATACTGGGTAATGTACTGTCGTCTGGCAATACTGGGTAATGTACTGTCGTCTGGCAATACTGGGTAATGTACTGTCGCCTGGCAATACTGGGTAATGTACTGTCGCCTGGCAATACTGGGTAATGTACTGTCGTCTGGCAATACTGGGTAATGTACTGTCGCCTGGCAATACTGGGTAATGTACTGTCGTCTGGCAATACTGGGTAATGTACTGTCGTCTGGCAATACTGGGTAATGTACTGTCGTCTGGCAATACTGGGTAATGTACTGTCGTCTGGCAATACTGGGTAATGTACTGTCGCCTGGCAATACTGGGTAATGTACTGTCGTCTGGCAATACTGGGTAATGTACTGTCGCCTGGCAATACTGGGTAATGTACTGTCGTCTGGCAATACTGGGTAATGTACTGTCGTCTGGCAATACTGGGGAAGATCATAACAAAATGTTGGCGCTGAAAATACGTCTGTACATTCCCATCCATAATTGACCATAGCCTGTAAAAAAACATTATAGTATTCTTCTACGCATTATGATACTATTATTATTGATCATAACAACTTTTTAATTTAATCACTGCATCACTAGACACAACATATGTGAAAATAAAGGCATTTTGATTTGTATAATAGGAAGTATAAACAGTTGTAAGCCATCCATAAGACCGTATTGTCCGTATAATAACCGACCTCAATACAAAAGAAGTTTCCGAGTTTAGGAGTTCCAGATTTTGCCTATTGATAATTTTATGTCTTTCTTGGAGTGAATAGTAATGAATAATATAAGGCAAGTGGATCTGCAATAAAGAAGAAGAATAACATCATAATAAGACGGTAAATATAACTATGTTTAATGTTTTGTTATTAACGTTACAGATTGCTGTCCAGTTTTGATTCACCATATACAATGAATAAATATTTATATCCACCACGTCATCATTAATTTTACACTGTTATTCATTGTAAACCAACAAATGTTTTCCCAGGCTTCTATTATTTGTAATATAGTGAGTGTGTCAAAAGAATAGTGCTAACTTAACTTAAATGTATTCATGTTATTTATTATTACACAACAACTTATAAACTTGCTCACTCTCCTTTATTTTAGTAAGACATTAAGTTCAAGTTGAAGTTTATGATGATGATAACTAAGAATTATTATGATGTGTCACTATACTGTACTTAACTTATTTTATTCACTATTTTTGTCCACAGTACAGTATGATGATGATGATAATGATGATAATGATGAGTACATAATTATCCAAGATTATGATGTCCAAACCCAACAAGAATAGGCCTATGTCTTCTAACACCAACAAGAATAGGCCTATGTCTTCTAACACAAACACAGTGTTCAGTGTTTGGTACAAGTGTAGAAAGGATTTAGAAATGTTAAACAGGTAATATTTTATATATATAAAGTTTAATTATCAATATATACAATATAATATAATTACACTCTCCTCTTTTTTTATGGTAAGTTAGGTTGGTGAAGGGTTGTGTCGCATAAAGTGAATTTTGCATAAAGTAAATTGTACATTTCTATCAGAAATAATGGTACTTTAACTTGAAATTTGAGCCTCTTTGTTCCTGTGATTTTAAGAGTTTGTGTAAATTGCATTTATTTAATTTTTTTCATGATACGTACTATTTCAAATTCGCATAATTTAAACTTACATAAAAAGAGAGGAGAGTGTATAAAGTTAATTATCAATATATATACTATACAATATAATATAATATAGTACTGTAATGGGTTTATAGATATAATATTACTAATAATACAGTATACCTATCTTTAATTATAAATAGTATACAGTTGGTCAATAATAATAATAATAATAATATACAATATACCTTTCCTTATTTATAAATCATTTTGTAAATTATTTTAACCATACATAGCCTATCTACAGTACCTTCAAATGTTATTGAATATGTTGTTTAAGGAGGGAGTATACTTTTGTTACATTGGAGTGTCTTAATTCCTCCAAAGTATGCCAGGAAACAGAACCAAATGAACACAAATAATGGTGGCTTGTTGCTTGGAATAGTTTGGAGGAATTATTATCTCTAAAAATGTTGAAACTGTACCCTACCCATAAATATTGACATAGGAATGGAGTGAATTGTTTTAACGGTACATTTTATCTTTCTCTTAACTAGATCACTGATATTGTTTACAAGTGGCAACAAACTGATTCCAGAACAACAATATGAAGCTATTAAACACTTATACAAACTCCTCTCTACTGTGAAAACTATCATCTATAATATTAAACAAGAGGTAAAGAATATTATAGAACTTACTGTAATATTAAACAAGAGGTAAAGAATATTATAGAACTTACTGTAATATTAAACAAGAGGTAAAGAATATTATATAAAACTTACTGTAATATTAAATCCGAGTCAAGATATTTATTTTTCTCATCATCATCATTTCCATTTGTCTAATATTGTCACTATATATATATATATATATATATATATATATATATATATATATATATATATATATATATATATATATATATATATATATATATATATATATATATATATATATATATATATTTCTTCAGGGTTGGACAACAGTACTACAGGAACTACTGACAACAACGTGTAGCCATTTCTTACAAATAATCATCACTGCATCAGCCAGGTATTATTCTATTGTTTGGATTATTTTCATTATAGTTAGAATAGAATATCCATGCTTATTATAATAGTTACAGCTTCTATAATTATACTATACACTACTGTTATATTTTATTATATATGCCTCATTCTTTTTGTTTCCACTTTATTTCATGTGTAAACTTACACAGTACTGTATCTAGGATATTGTTACACAGTACTGTATCTAGGATATTGTTACACAGTACTGTATCTAGGCTATTGTTACACAGTACTGTATCTAGGCTATTGTTACACAGTACTGTATCTAGGATATTGTTACACAGTACTGTATCTAGGATATTGTTACACAGTACTGTATCTAGGATATTGTTACACAGTACTGTATCTAGGATATTGTTACACAGTACTGTATCTAGGCTATTGTTACACAGTACTGTATCTAGGATATTGTTACACAGTACTGTATCTAGGATATTGTTACACAGTACTGTATCTAGGCTATTGTTACACAGTACTGTATCTAGGATATTGTTACACAGTACTGTATCTAGGATATTGTTACACAGTACTGTATCTAGGATATTGTTACACAGTACTGTATCTAGGATATTGTTACACAGTACTGTATCTAGGATATTGTTACACAGTACTGTATCTAGGATATTGTTACACAGTACTGTATCTAGGCTATTGTTACACAGTACTGTATCTAGGATATTGTTACACAGTACTGTATCTAGGATATTGTTACACAGTACTGTATCTAGGATATTGTTACACAGTACTGTATCTAGGATATTGTTACACAGTACTGTATCTAGGATATTGTTACACAGTACTGTATCTAGGATATTGTTACACAGTACTGTATCTAGGATATTGTTACACAGTACTGTATCTAGGCTATTGTTACACAGTACTGTATCTAGGATATTGTTACACAGTACTGTATCTAGGATATTGTTACACAGTACTGTATCTAGGATATTGTTACACAGTACTGTATCTAGGATATTGTTACACAGTACTGTATCTAGGATATTGTTACACAGTACTGTATCTAGGATATTGTTACACAGTACTGTATCTAGGATATTGTTACACAGTACTGTATCTAGGCTATTGTTACACAGTACTGTATCTAGGATATTGTTACACAGTACTGTATCTAGGATATTGTTACACAGTACTGTATCTAGGATATTGTTACACAGTACTGTATCTAGGCTATTGTTACACAGTACTGTATCTAGGATATTGTTACACAGTACTGTATCTAGGATATTGTTACACAGTACTGTATCTAGGATATTGTTACACAGTACTGTATCTAGGCTATTGTTACACAGTACTGTATCTAGGATATTGTTACACAGTACTGTATCTAGGATATTGTTACACAGTACTGTATCTAGGATATTGTTACACAGTACTGTATCTAGGATATTGTTACACTCTACTCTCTTTTTATGCCAATTTGAAATTGTGCGTATCATGAAAAAATAAAAATAAATGCAATTTACACGAACTTTTAAAATAACAGGAACAAGGAGGCTCCATTTTCAAGTTATATACCATTATTTCTTATGGAAATGTACAATTTACTTTATGTAAAATTCACTTTATGCGACCCCTTCAGGAACCAAACCTACCATAAGAAAAGAGGAAAGTGTACATTAATTTATACAATGAATTAATCTTCTCATCAACATCAACATCTCATATTTTATTTAACAAGGTGTGTATAAATTATACAGTATGTCTTTTTTTTTCTTTTTCTTGTTTTTTTGATGAGCTTCTCGTCCAGAGATGGAAAAAATAATTACTGTATAAAAAACAGAAATATACCATTAAGGGGGTTGTAGGAGTAGAGGGACAGGCTTGGGGGGGGGTTAGGGGGGTGCGGGAGTAGAGGGACAGGCTTGGAGGTGTTAGGGGGTTGCGGGAATAGGGGGACAGGCTTTCTACGTACCCCAAGCCTGTCCCCCTATTCCCGCACCCCCCCAGTCCCCCCCAAGCCTGTCCCCTAGTCCCATACCCCCTTACCTGCATGTCCATTTATACATAATAATAATTATGATATACAGTACAGGGTGATGTGAAAATCTTGTCATGTCTTAATTAACATACTGTACACACTTAGAATTGGACCAGACTTTGGTAGTCCTAACAAGACTTTAGGACCACTCTATACAAGACAGTTTTTGGTTTGTTTGTATATTATTTTTCCATAATTGCACCAGACACTTTGGTAGTCCTAACAAGACTTTAGGACCACTCTATACAAGACAGTTTTTGGTTTGTTTGTATATTATTTTTCCATAATTGCACCAGACACTTTGGTAGTCCTAACAAGACTTTAGGACCACTCTATACAAGACAGTTTTTGGTTTGTTTGTATATTATTTTTCCATAATTGCACCAGACACTTTGGTAGTCCTAACAAGACTTTAGGACCACTCTATACAAGACAGTTTTTGGTTTGTTTGTATATTATTTTTCCATAATTGCACCAGACACTTTGGTAGTCCTAACAACACTTTAGGACCACTCTATACAAGACAGTTTTTGGTTTGTTTATATATTATTTTTCCATAATTGCACCAGACACTTTGGTAGTCCTAACAACACTTTAGGACCACTCTATACAAGACAGTTTTTGGTTTGTATATTATTTTTGCACCAACAGAAAGTGGGATATGGTCCAGGAAGTTGAAGACAGTCTGGAAGATTATTTAAAACTTATTTATGAACTTCTGGGTAAGAATAAAATAACTGGAAATATTGTGATAATAATTACACTGTAAATATTTCCAATAGTATCATTATTATTATTATTATTATTATTATTATTATTATTATTATTATATTCAGTTTAATTAAGGGTGTGTGGGAATAGGGGGACAGACTTGGGGGGGGGGGTTGGGGGGGTTAGGGCGGTGCGGGAATAGGGGGACAGACTTGGGGGGGTGGGTTGCAGGAATAGGGGACAGGCTCTCTACCCACCCCAAGCCTGACCCCTATTCCTGCAAACCCCCAGTCCCCCCCCCCCAAACCTGTCCCCCTATTCCCACACCCCCCAGTCCCCACCCCCAAGCCTGTCCCCCTATTCCAACACACACCCAGTCCCCCCCCCCAAGCCTGTCCCCCTATTCCCCCCCCCCCCAGTCCCCCCCCCCAGTCCCCCCCCCAAGCCTGTCCCCCTATTCCCACACCCCCTTAATTAAACTGAATATAATAATAATATTGTTTGATATAATTATTTCCGTAGGGTATAAATGAATATAATAATAATACTATTTGATATAATTATTTCCAAATATAATAATAATATTATTTGATATAATTATTTCCGTAGGGTATAAATGAATATAATAATAATATTATTTGATATAATTATTTCCAAATATAATAATAATACTATTTGATATAATTACAGTATTTCCAAATATAATAATAATAATAGTGTTTAATATAATTATTTCCATAGGGTATAAATGTGAAGGTGTTATATACAGTGTATTAAGTGCTGCTGTTCTATCTATCTATCTATCTATAGCTCTGACGCCTCGTTCCCTCCGGGAACTCCCCCGAAGGGGGTGGCCACGGCAGAAAAGTCTCCAGTCTTCCCTGTTCCAACACTCCCTCCTTACTTGGTCCAGCCCTCCCCTCCCCCTCATGTTTCTCTCCTTCACATACTCTTCCACTCTGTTCTGCCATCTAACGGGTGGTCTGCCTCTCACACCACATCCCTCAACTTCACTTCCATACACCTTCTTTACAAACTCCTCACCTTGCATTCTCTCTACATGTCCAAACCACCTCAAAGTATTACGTTTCACTCTCTCAACCACTCCACACTCAATACCGATTGCCTTCTCACTCATACCACATCTCTTATACACACTCTCATTACTTTCTCCATCCCACATTGTCAGTCCACATGCACCTCTCAGATAACTCATTTCCACAGCACCTATTCTTGACTGATGAGCCCTACTCCATGTCCAGGTCTCCGACGCATACGTCAGTGTTGGCAAGATTATACTGTTCCTTAGTCCCCTTTTCACTTCCATACTCACACTTCTACCCTTCATTATCCTCCCCAGTGATCCTATGACCTGTCTACCCTTCACTGCTCTCTCCCTAATTTCTCCTTCCATACTTCCATGTTTACACATAACTGTCCCCAGGTACTTAAACTCATTCACTTCCTCCATCCTCTCACCCCTTAGGGTTATCTCACACTTCGTCCCAGTTGGTACTTCCACTCTGTAAGGTGTAGCAAAGTCAATCACTTCAGTTCCTGCTCTCTCAAACACCATCACTTTACTTTTACCCACATTCACCTTCAGTTTCCTTCGCTTACATACAGACTGAAATTCGTCCACCACTCTCTGTAACTCCCTTTTACTCTCAACCATCAGCACAGTGTCATCCGCAAACAAACTTGCCGCCAAGGACCAATTTACTTCATTCAGCTTCAACTTCACCCCCAGACCATTCACTTTGGCTTTCATCTCTCTCATACACCCATCCATATATATATTGAACAACCACGGTGACATAACACATCCCTGTCTCAGCCCTACACTAATATTAAAACTCTCACTCAGAACACCCTCTACCCGCACACATGCTTTTGCATCTGCATAAAAAGCCTCAATACCTTTCAGTAGAGATCCCCCAACACCATATATTCTCAGCACCTCTGACATAGCTCTCCTATCAACCCTATCGTATGCCTTCTCCAAGTCCATGAAGGCAGCATACAACTTCTTACCCTTCCCTATATATTTCTCCACTATCGATTTTAGCGCAAATATCTGGTCCACACATCCTCTACCCTTTCTGAACCCTCCCTGTTCCTCACCAACTTTATTCCCTGTCACTTCCATCAGTCTCTCAGTTAGAACCTTTCCATACACCTTCCCCGGTACACTAAGAAGGCTTATTCCCCTATAACTACCACACTCCTCCTTACTCCCCTTCCCCTTATACAATGGCACAATTATGGCCCTCCTCCAATCCTCTGGTACCTCTCCCTGCCTCCATGCCAATGTACATATAAGCAACATCCACTCCACCACTACCTCCCCCCCATACTTTAACATTTCAGCCGTTATCCCATCTACCCCCGGTGCCTTTCCCATCTTCAACTTGCCTATTGCTTTCCTAATCTCTTCCCTTCCTAATTCTCCCTGAGCATCCTGTCTTCTACTACCTGCCTCCATCCCCATGCATGTCACCACTGCCTCCCCTCCCGTCCCCTCATTCATCAAACGATCAAAATGCCTCTTCCACACTTCTCTCACTTCCTCACTTCTACTCACCGTAACTCCATCCTCTCTCTTCATTCTCACGCTACCAGACTTTCCTTCTCCTCTCTCTTTTTTTACCTCCTTCCAAAATAATTTCTTGTTCTCTCTAAACTTTTCACTTAGTTTCCTACCAAATTCCTCATCCACTCTCCTTTTACTCTCACTCACCATCCTCTTCACTTGTCTCTTACATGCATTATAATCTCTCTTCCATCTCTCTCTCACTTCTTCATACACATTCCTTTGCAATGTTCTCCTATATGCTTTCCTTTTCTCATCTACCGCATCTTTCATTTCTTCCGTCCACCATGCACTCCCTTTCTTGCCCCTCTTCTGTGCCTTATAACCCACAACCCCTGCTGCTGTCTTCATCACTATATTCTTGAACATCTCATACGCATCATTCACTCCCACTCCCTCCCCCATACTCAGCCTTGCATCCTCCAGCATCTCACCCACCCTCCTCTTATAAACCTCTCCGTACTCAACATCATTCAATCTTCCATTTGCTACCTCCCTTTCATTCCCCCCTCTATCCTTCCTACCATACTCCCACTTTGCCCGGACCCTAATTCTCGCCAACACCGCATAGTGGTCAGAGCACTGGAACATGCCTCTTACCACTCTTGCATCCAACACATCTTTTCTCAGTCTTTCATCCACAGCTACATAATCAATCAGACTCATCTGCTCACCTCTTTCATCTCTCCTCTTCCAAGTGTACCTGTGGATCAGTTTGTGCTCGAAGTAGGTGTTGGCGAGGAACAACCCCGCCTCGGCACACAGATCCACCAGGCACTCACCATTCTCATTTATTCCATTCACACCCCACTTGCCTACTACACTTCCTCTTTTCTCATTCCCTACTTTCCCATTCATGTCTCCTATCATCACTATCCTCCTCCCACTCTCAAATATCCTCAGGCAGTCAATCAAATCATTCCAGAACTCTCTCATTTTCTCCTTTCCTACTTTGGTCTGCGCATTTACCGGAGCATATGCGCAGACCCAAGCATACTTAACAATCCCAATCTTTCCAGTCATCCATACTATTCTTGTACCCTTCCTTCCATGTCCATCTATTCCTTTCCACACCCTCCCAGACACCAACAATGCACATCCTTCTTTTCCCCTCCCTTTACTCTTTTCATCCATACCTGTCCATGCTACACCTCCTTCCATTCCTTCCCACAACACACTCTTCCCTCCATCCCCACTCTCTTCCAAACCCCATCCTTTCACATGCGTCTCTGTTATTCCACATACATCTATCCTACTCCTCCTCGTACACTCTACTATCTCTCTCCTTTTCACTTCATTCGTCATTCCATTCACATTAATTCCAACTGCTGTTACTATGATAATATAATAATAATAATAGTGTTTAATATAATTATTTCCATAGGGTATAAATGTGAAGGTGTTATATACAGTGTATTAAGTGCTGCTGTTACTATGATAATATAATAATAATAATAGTGTTTAATATAATTATTTCCATAGGGTATAAATGTGAAGGTGTTATATACAGTGTATTAAGTGCTGCTGTTACTATCACTGAAGAAGCTGAGTTGGGTACACCTATTCAACTCCATATATTTGGTGTTGTTATCAGGTAATATTGTACTGTGCTGTGTGTTATTAATTACACTCTCCTCTTTTTTTATTTAAGGTTAGGTTGGTGAAGGGTTGTGTCGCATAAAGTGAATTTCACATAAAGTAAATTGTACATTTCTATCAGAAATAATGGTACTTTAACTTGAAAATGGAGCCTCCTTGTTCGTGTTATTTTAAGAGTTTGTGTAAATTGCATTTATTTAATTTTTTTCATGATACGCACTATTTCAAATTCGCATAATTTAAACTCGCATAAAAAGAGAGGAGAGTTTACCTCACATATATACACTTTACTGTGTTATTTATGTTACATATATTATTACCTTAACATATACCTCACATATATTATAACCTGCTTGTTGTCACACCTTTCTATCACTTTATTCTGGCACTATAGGACCTCCATGTTGTGGCACCTAATATCCATCAATCAATCAAACCTCACATAGGATATAATATATACACTTTATTAAACACAATTATATGTCAGCAATGATGATAATAATATACTGTACTGAAGGAAAATAAATTAAGAGGTCCTATACATTTTATTAAACACAAGTACAGTATATATAAGCAATGATAATAATTATATTGTACTTATAGTTTTAAGGACATCAAATATATAATTATCTTGCCTGTAATAGTTCTAATTGTTTATAAAAATTAACAAAAAATATTAATTTACCTTGTCAACATCCATTTTGTACATTTCAGTAATTACCGTCAGTTAGATGGCAAAACAGAGTGGAAGAGTATGTAAAGGAGAGTAACATAAGGGACAGAGTAGGGTTTGAACAAGTAAGGAGGGAGTGTTGGAACAGAGTGGAAGAGTATGTAAAGGAGAGAAACATAAGGGACAGAGTAGGGTTTGAACAAGTAAGGAGGGAGTGTTGGAACAGAGTGGAAGAGTATGTAAAGGAGAGTAACATAAGGGACAGAGTAGGGTTTGAACAAGTAAGGAGGGAGTGTTGGAACAGAGTGGAAGAGTATATAAAGGAGAGTAACATAAGGGACAGAGTAGGGTTTGAACAAGTAAGGAGGGAGTGTTGGAACAGAGTGGAAGAGTATGTAAAGGAGAGTAACATAAGGGACAGAGTAGGGTTTGAACAAGTAAGGAGGGAGTGTTGGAACAGAGTGGAAGAGTATATAAAGGAGAGTAACATAAGGGACAGAGTAGGGTTTGAACAAGTAAGGAGGGAGTGTTGGAACAGAGTGGAAGAGTATGTAAAGGAGAGTAACATAAGGGACAGAGTAGGGTTTGAACAAGTAAGGAGGGAGTGTTGGAACAGAGTGGAAGAGTATATAAAGGAGAGTAACATAAGGGACAGAGTAGGGTTTGAACAAGTAAGGAGGGAGTGTTGGAACAGAGTGGAAGAGTATATAAAGGAGAGTAACATAAGGGGCAGAGGAGGGTTTGAACAAGTAAGGAGGGAGTGTTATAACAGGGAAGACTGGAGACACTTCTGCCGTGGCCATCCCCTTGGAGGGAATGAGGCGTCACACCTATAGATAGATAGATAGATAGACAGACAGTAATTACTTTGTATTAATTTTTCAGGAAAGTACTGAAGACCTACCTCAACACAACAACAACAACAACAAGTACTGAAAGTTTAATGTGGTGTGTATTACTAGCTAAATTATGGTTAGTAAATTGTCCAACAGAAAACTTACCAAATATTAAGAAGATCCTTACACAACTATTACCTTGTAGAGTATATTATTCACCAGGTATGTAATACTGTAATTACCTTGTACACTAGTTATGTAATAATTAACTTGTAGGGTATATTATACACCAGGTATGTAATAATTACTGTAACTTGTAGGCTATATTATACACCAGGTATGTAATAATTACCTTTATAATTACCTTGTAAAGTATACTATACACTAGGTATGTAATAATATAATTAATTATTACCTTATAGAGTACGGTACACTATACACCAGGTATGTAATAATATAATTAACAATTTTTAACCTTAAAAAAAGTAAGTTTACAGAGGATAGGCCTAGGGTTTTTACTTGTGTTTGTTTATTTATTAGTTTGTGAACATAATAACAGTAACTCTAAAACTCTTACAGATGAATGTTGATCAAAGTTTATCAAATTAATGAAAGCAGGTTAAAAATCAAAATCAAGGATAAATAATACAACTTTGATTATTATAAGTGTTTGAAATATGATGGTAGGAAGAATGTAATGAAAAACCACAAAAGGGAGGAAATGGGGGAAGTATAAATGAAATAAATATATATGTACAGTTGCCAAAAAAGGTACAGGTATTGCGACAACTATTGATACAACATTAAATATATTAATGTCCATAGTTGTTTGTAGGGATTATAAGTACAGTATGTATTACAAAAGGATATGTATATTTCCTTCTGTTATACATGCTTATAGTCCATACAAATAGTTGTGAATATTACTATGGTTAAAGTTCTATCAAGATTTATCGCAATTCCTTTTTTGGCAACTGTACAGTATAGTATTATAATTATATACAATAATACATATATTATGTATAACTGTATGTCTCTCATTTATATTTCAGATAAAGATTTGAATGAGATACAGCCAATATCAATGAGAAAGTTATTACAATACCCAGAATGGAAACTTACACAGGTAATTCACTTTTCTTACATATACCTGTACAGTACTGTATATTAATACAGTATTAGTATTTTTATATATATGTATGTATGTATGTATGTATGTATGATGTAGAAGGTGATAGACAATTTATTATTTAACTTTTCTTACATAATTATACTGTGCAATAATAATAATAATATTTTGATTTGAGAATTTGAGAATGAAAGGAGCTCTCCTTTACTGTACACCTGAAAAACAGGGGGTGTGGGAATAGGGGGACAGGCTTGGGGGTGGGAGTAGGGGACAGATTATTTTTATTATATACAACACAAACACCTTAGAATGACAACTCCTAATATAATATAATGTTGTTGTTTAACAGATGGTGTTCCAGACAGTAGACAACACAACACAACACAACACACAACACAACACAACACAACACAACACAACACACAACACAACACAACACAACACAACACAACACAACACAACACAACACAACACAACACAACACACAACACAACACACAACACAACACAACACAACACAACACAACACAACACACAACACACAACACACAACACACAACACAACACAACACAACACAACACAACACAACACAACACACAACACAACACACAACACAACACACAACACAACACAACACAACACAACACAACACACAACACAACACACAACACAACACAACACAACACAACACAACACACAACACAACACACAACACACAACACACAACACAACACACAACACAACACAACACAACACAACACACAACACAACACAACACACAACACAACACACAACACACAACACAACACAACACACAACACAACACAACACAACACACAACACAACACAACACAACACACAACACAACACAACACAACACAACACAACACAACACAACACACAACACAACACAACACAACACAACACAACACAACACAACACAACACAACACAACACAACACAACACACAACACAACACACAACACAACACACAACACAACACAACACAACACAACACAACACAACACACAACACAACACAACACAACACAACACACAACACAACACAACACAACACAACACAACACACAACACAACACAACACAACACAACACAACACAACACAACACACAACACAACACACAACACAACACAACACAACACACAACACAACACAACACAACACAACACAACACAACACAACACAACACAACACAACACAACACAACACAACACAACACACAACACACAACACAACACACAACACAACACAACACACAACACAACACACAACACACAACACAACACAACACAACACAACACAACACAACACAACACAACACAACACAACACAACACACAACACAACACACAACACAACACAACACAACACAACACAACACACAACACAACACAACACAACACAACACAACACAACACAACACAACACAACACACAACACACAACACACAACACACAACACACAACACACAACACACAACACACAACACAACACACAACACACAACACAACACAACACAACACACAACACAACACAACACAACACAACACAACACAACACACAACACAACACAACACAACACAACACAACACAACACACAACACAACACAACACAACACAACACAACACAACACATAATATAATATAATGTTGTTGTTTAACAGATGGTGTTCCAGACAGTAAACAACACAACACAACACAACACAACACAACTCATAATATAATATAATGTTGTTGTTTAACAGATGGTGTTCCAGACAATAGACAACACAACACACAACACAACACAACACAACACAACACAACACAACACAACACAACACAACACAACACAACACAACACAACACAACACAACACAACACACAACACTACACAACTCATAATATAATATAATGTTGTTGTTTAACAGATGGTGTTCCAGACAGTAAACAACACAACACACAACACAACACAACACAACACAACACAACACAACACAACACAACACAACACTACACAACTCATAATATAATATAATGTTGTTGTTTAACAGATGGTGTTCCAGACAGTAAACAACACAACACACAACACAACACAACACAACACAACACAACACAACACAACACAACACACAACACAACACAACACACAACACAACACAACACAACACAACACAACACAACACAACACAACACAACACAACACAACACAACACAACACAACACAACACAACACAACACAACACAACACAACACAACACAACACAACACAACACAACACAACACAACACAACACAACACAACACAACACAACACAACACAACACAACACAACACAACACAACACAACACAACACAACACAACACAACACAACACAACACAACACAACACAACACAACACAACACAACACAACACAACACAACACAACACAACACAACACAACACAACACAACACAACACAACACAACACAACACAACACAACACAACACAACACAACACAACACAACACAACACAACACAACACAACACAACACAACACAACACAACACAACACAACACATAATATAATATAATGTTGTTGTTTAACAGATGGTGTTCCAGACAGTAAACAACACAACACACAACACAACACAACACAACACACAACACAACACAACACAACACATAATATAATATAATGTTGTTGTTTAACAGATGGTGTTCCAGACAGTAAACAACACAACACAACACAACACAACACAACACATAATATAATATAATGTTGTTGTTTAACAGATGGTGTTCCAGACAGTAAACAACACAACACAACACAACACAACACAACACATAATATAATATAATGTTGTTGTTTAACAGATGGTGTTCCAGACAGTAGACAACACAACACACAACACAACACAACACAACACAACACAACACAACACAACACAACACAACACAACACAACACAACACAACACAACACAACACAACACAACACAACACAACACAACACAACACAACACAACACAACACAACACAACACAACACAACACAACACACAACACAACACAACACAACACAACACAACACAACACAACACAACACAACACAACACAACACAACACTACACAACACATAATATAATATAATGTTGTTGTTTAACAGATGGTGTTCCAGACAGTAAACAACACAACACACAACACAACACAACACAACACAACACAACACAACACTACACAACACATAATATAATATAATGTTGTTGTTTAACAGATGGTGTTCCAGACAGTAAACAACACAACACAACACAACACAACACAACTCCTAATATAATATAATGTTGTTGTTTAACAGATGGTGTTCCAGACAGTAAACAACACAACACAACACAACACAACACAACACAACACAACACAACACAACACAACTCCTAATATAATATAATGTTGTTGTTTAACAGATGGTGTTCCAGACAGTAAACAACACAACACACAACACTCTCATGGAATATTCCTGTGTTGAAACAAAGGTAAGTTTAATGTTCAATTTGGAGTGAGTGTAGGCCTACAAACTCAGCTGTAAAACACATCCCCTGTAACATTCCATATGGAGGAGTTGTGTTTCCTGGCATAGTTTGGAGGAATCAGTTGCCTTCCAATTTACCATAATAGGTTATTACCCATAATTAAGTTGGTAATACTGTACACTTTTGGTACATTAAAATGCCTTGATTCCTTCACAAACACAAACTACATTACTGTACAAAGTCAATATTTGAATAATAATAATAATAATAATGTTCAGAAACTTAACATACACTGTAGTTCATAGACCATACTATACTGTACTGTACTGAGATTTCTATCATTATAATATAGAATGTATTTTACACTATGAAATAGTTTGCCAAACGTGTTACATCTGAGTGTGTGTTTTCCAAGGTACCACACACTATTTACTGTATGACTCAACTTACTTATACAGTATTGGGAAAAAGAACAATGTTGTACTAAATGATGATGACTTGATTAATTTCAGGATGAGACAATGGTGATTGAACACTTGACAACATTACATAACCTATTACTACCATGTATACAAGTCTTCAAACATATCCTCTTACCAACTGACAAGACACAAGGTACACTTGGTCAAGAGAATAACATATTTCCAGGAAAGGAGGAATTAATTGTAAATAGAAATGATGGAGTGGTTTCAAACAAAGATTTAAAATTGTCTTCAAGTTCACAACTTTACCCAGAAAATGACTTTATAATTAGTGGTCATAATAAAGACAGAAAAACAAGTAAGAACACACAACACAACAATATTACTTCAAATCACATTATCAAAAATGTTCAAATCAAGAGGAGAATCATAAATATGAAAGTTGAAAAATGTACAGTTTTGAAGAAACCAAAATGGAAATCTGAGATACTTAAGAAAAGAAACAGACTCCAAAGAAACTTCAAGAAACTCAGAAACAAAAAATTATCATTTGGGTCATTGAATGTAAATAATTGGGAGGTTACAGACCTTACTAACATAATTAGTGTTGAAAGTTACATAAATGGTAGCCATTCACAATATAGGCATGAACATGAACAGATAAACAGGAAAGAAAGAGAAAATAACACACATAAAGAAAGAGTAATTGATAATGACTTTAACCCATCAGAAGAAAAATGTAATATATCATCCACTTGTGATTTTGGGATTATTGGAATAAATAGCCTGGAGAATAACAAGGAAAGTCCAGGACAAAATGTTAAAAGAAGTGGAAAGCAAAGTAGGTGTGAAAAATATCAAAGCACCAATGAAAAAGATGCACAAAAGCAACAGAGAAAAGTTCCCTTTGAAAACTATGGCTGTTACAGAAAGTCTGACAAACATGTGAAATATGTAAAGCCTTTGTTTATACCATCAGCAACTACTAAAGAATTGAAATTAATGCCATATTCAGGAGATAATGCTGAAAGTATTTGTTGTAACTCTTTACAGTTTATACACACTGATGAAGAACTAAGGAATAAACACATTACATTTCAACATGAGAATAATGCTTTGAAGCACTCAAACTATTTTCCTTGGGTCAATAATACCTCAACAGTAAATAATACTAAGTTAACAAATATTAAAACCTTTGGAATTGGATTGGAAGAAAAGTACCCGATCTGTGATGAAAAAGTATGTGAATTGGAATTATCAAAAACATTAAAGGAAATGAAAGATGTTGTACATGAAGTAGTTTGTACCAACACTAAGAAAATCTCAAATAAAGACAATGACTTGTATGGTTATGTTGTATATAAAGAAAATAAGTACAACAATATGTTAGAGAATATTGAAGAACATAGTACACCTTCAGATATAATAACATATAGCAATGACATTACATGTACATCTACTCAAACAAAACATAGTACTGGTACAAGAAATCTGGAACAGATAACAAACTGTGAAAAGTGTTCACTACATCCTACTCAGGATTTATTTGACACTGTTTGTTCACCTCTCTTACAAAACAAGTTTGAGAATGTTCTTGATGAACAGTCAGGAATAAAACAAAGTTCTTTTATTGCCACCATTCAAGAAGACAAAAAAACATTAGAATCATCAGTAAAACAAAACCTAAAAACATTTCCAATTCTGCCTTTAAACTCCAATAGAGAAATTGGTAGCCTGTCTGTAGACCTAGACAAGGAGAACAATAGACTTACTGTTAAATTACCAGTTATACCTCAAGAATACAAGGAAGGAATAACACTCATAAAACTACAGTACCGTGGAATTAATCTGGAAACTAAGGAAATATTCTCCTGTGAAGATCCCTGTGTTTATAAACTGTCATATGATACTGACAGTTTCACAAACCTTAAGAAAGATGATAACAATACACACACCAATTACATACAGTCTATATATAACAAGAAATTAAATAGCCCAGTTTCAGCTTTAGAGGATGTTGTAAATCAAACCCACAGGATTAAATTAGGTTCACCCTTTATGAAGAAGAAACTGGATAGCCTAATTTCACCCAAGCCAGAAGATGTAAGTAATATTGAGATGATTAATTTATGTTGTCCAACAAACAATAAGAAATTACACAACCCAACTTCATCACAGCCACAAAATGTAAATGATATTGAGATGATTAATTTATGTGATAATGATTTAGACATGAGCAAGGATAGTCTTATGGCTTTCTTAAGCCCAGAAGACATGTCTTTAATGGACAGCAAAGATAGTCTTTTCTTAGATCTGTAATGTGTAAGAAAATGTACTTTTACTCTGTATTACTGTACTGTACTTTACTAAGTAATATTGGCCCAGTACAATATATTCCTCCTTCAATATACTGTAGTGTAATATGGTACATTATATTACAGTACAGTACAGTATATTACTTTGGTTGGTCAACACTTGTATTTTCTCCTGTAATATATCCAGGGTTGCTGTCCATTTATATATACAGTACAGTATTTCATTTACTGTATACTGTACTTAATTCTAATTGTTTTACATTGTGGGACAAGCCAATGTGTTCCAATCTAATTCTGTAGTAGATATTGGAAGGCAGTAGAAGTGTGCCTTTAATATTCAATTCCAGTATTTTTTCACTGTCAAATCAAGGTGAAAAATACTATAATTGAGGCCAAACAAAGTCTTCTCTTTTCTATCTTACTTTAGACTAATGACAGATTAATACATTTAATATAAACAGGAAATCATCCCGTCTTCCAAGACTTCAGGAACACACGGTACATCATTTTTATCAAAGAGTTACAGTAATGGTGATGATTATGATATAATGTAGAGAAAGGATGATGACTTGGCCAGAAAGACCTTGTAGAGAGTGTTTTACTGTAGTTGGAGAAAGAAAAGGAGAAACAACAAACACAAACTACAATGAGAAGAACTGTAAGTATGTAAATAGAATGATAAAGTGTTCCCATAACATACATTTATACAAACAGTACCTTCCTAGAGGGAGTTATATATAGGGTTAGGATAATATTGATTAATATGAGATAACAAAGTATAGTACAATACAGTACTACAAAAATAACTCCTTGGTGCAGTACCTGGGATGTACTTTAGTAGCCCAGGTATACAATACAGTACAGTACAGTATAAGGCCATGTAGCCCCTACTTGATTTTAATTAGTTTTTCACTGTGACCAGAGATTACCTGGTGTCTGTGAGGCAGGAGGCTATTCTACCTCAGGAGATCATCAACAACTACTTAATAAATCCACAATAATGATGTACAATACTGTACTCTGTTTTTTAGCACAGTTCGGGAAAGAATCCATACGTCTTCAATTTACTGACTCATTCTTGTTTTTGACTTACAGTATTGTACTTTTAAATGTACAGTATTTGTACAATTTTATGTAGATCATAAATATTACTATTAAAAAATATAAATATATAAATCAATACCAATACACATTTCAAATAAATTGATACTGTTGTTAATATTCTGTTTTCTTGTATTATATAAAAGAATTTAATTTATAATGCATGAATGAAATACAATAAGCTATTATAATGCATGTAATACAAGTATATTGATATTAAACAGTATTGTAAATTTTTGATGTTATTCTTAGATATAAGAGTAGAGTCAGAATTTTATTAAAGTGTTTTATCCTCCCTTCCCCTCACCTCACCTCACCTTCAGATCCTCCCTTCCCTTCCCTTCCCTTCCCTTCCCTTCACCTCCCTCACCTTCAGAAATTAACCAATCACTTTCATCGTTTCTTTTTTCCATGTTATAAGGTGTTTCTGGCTTAGCACATATTTTTTTTCGATCCTTGATGATGTGCTTCATTTGTGTGTTTGTTTTTGGTAAAAGGAGAATTATGTTAATTAAAGAATGCATTACAATTTAATATGATCTCTGTATTTGGGTACAAGTTCTGTACTTATTATTTTGCATGAAATTTCAATTTTCACTTATTTTAATTAATATAAGATTTACAATGTAATTAAGGGTTTAATTTACTTGTTTTATGAGCAGTAAGTAATGTTCACAGTTTGCTATAATTTTCTCTCATTTTGTCACTTTTTTTAAACTCATTTTCCTTATGTACAAACAAACCTGTACTTCCATTACACTTTTATATTGAGACAAATTCTTCTGTAATGTAGTACTGTAGTTGTATTTATCAGAAAAAAAAATGGTTAATTTGCTTTGTTTTTGTAAAGTATAAAGGAATGTTCTACTTTTTATTTTGTGTATCTTTAATTGAAGTTTGCATTTTTAATACATTTATGTAACTCAGTAATGTAATGTACTGTACATTAATTTGATCCTTAATATTTTTAAGCACAATTTACAGAGAATTTAAGTTAGCATTAAAAGTCCTAATATGTTATCTATTAATTTCTTTATATATTACATACAAGTTAAATGTAGATTTTTATTTTTTTATCAAAGTTGAAGAGGTTTATTTAATAAATACAATATAAAGATGTCCATAGTTTTTATTGCACTTATTTCAGGTGTATGAGTACATGTACATGTACACCATCTTTGTGTACAGAAACTAAAACTCATGTACAGTATTGTACTAATGAATAACAAGTACAGTAAGTATCCTAAACCAGGATTTATTTTAGGGATGAGCCATCCTGCTGGTGATAATATCAAATTAAATGAGTAGAGTATATACTGTAAAACAGAATCAAAGGAGATAAAACTGACCTACATAAAAGTCCCCACTTTGTGAAGTGAGTGAATATGTAGTTTGTGTTATATTGGTATGAAGTGTAAACGTCCTACTTGATGTTTCAACTGTTCCAAGTATATATCCGGTATTAATTCACCATTATTCCCATCATAAGGTGACTCCTTCATCTCCACACTGGCTGTACCTTGTAACTCAACTTCATACTTAATTAGCTGAAAGGAATATGATACAAATAGATTAATGTGTACTGATTACAGGAAGGTTACTGGCTAATCCATGTATTGTATATAACTTAATTCTGATTACAGGAAGGTTTCTGGCTAATCCATGTACTGTATATAACTTAATTCTGATTACAGGAAGGTTACTGGCTAATCCATGTACTGTATATAACTTCATTCTGATTACAGGAAGGTTTCTGGCTAATCTATGTATATAACTTCATTCTATATTTTAATTGGATGGCAAATAATTAATTTCACATTCAATATTGTGACAGTATTTTCCTTGCTGATTGGATGTACAATATCTATTGACTGACCTGTGCAAAGAAGCCGTGGTTGGGCCTGACAATAGGCCTGACCTTCTGGATGGTAAGGAAAGCTGCTCTAAGTGTAAGATGTATGTCAGGGTGAGTCATCAGAGCAACACAGGCCAGTGTTACTGACCTACTCACACCTGCCTTACATACCACAGCAACACCATCTGTCAAATGTAATACATTAGTAGTAGAAGTAGGAAATTATTTGTTGTTGTTGTTGTTGTTGTTCTCCCAGGGCAATACAAAGGGATAATGTACAGTACTCCCTTTGTGTTGGTGGTTCACACAGCAGAAAATAAAGAAGTCTCCGATTGCAGTACAGTACACCTCAAAAATCCATGTGGGCAGATGTCATCATATTCACTAGAAAGTGACCAGATCCTACAACAATTATATTCTAGCCGTGTGTGGGATGTCTAGTATTCTGTGACAGATATAAAGTCAGTCTTATATTCAGTAACATTGAGTCTTAACAATGTAATAGAACTTACCTTGGTTTTTCTTGAAGAGGTCGGCCATCATTGGAAAGTGATAACTAATATCTTCCTTAGGATGATCTTTGAGGTCCAGTTTCACAACATTAATATCTTCCTGAAACATGGCAAAACCAAGGTGAAATTTTAATCTTAATATATACGATAAGAGTTATTCACCCAACAGATTAATTAGTCAAGTTCACAAGCTTGCTATGTACAGTATACCTTTAATATTTTTGTCCATAATACAGACATTTTATAACAATTTAGACATTTTATAACATTTTTGTTCTTAATACAGACATTTTATAACATTTTTGTTCTTAATACAGACATTTTATAAAAATTTTGTCCTTAATAAGCATGTATTACAGAAGGAAATATACATATCCTTCTGTAATACATACTTATAATATAGCATGTATAACAGAAGGAAATATACATATCCTTCTGTAATACATACTTATAATATAGCATGTATAACAGAAGGAAATATACATATCCTTCTGTAATACATACTTATAATATAGCATGTATAACAGAAGGAAATATACATATCCTTCTGACATACATACATACATGTATATATTACCGGAAGAAGAGGAGGAGTGACTTCAGGAGTGGCCCAAACCAAGGCAGATATTCTATTCTTAGTGAAGGTTTGTGTAGTAACGGTCTTGGCCGAACCAACCCATAACCCTGACCAAACCTCACTCAGACCTAAACCAGACCTACCTAACTCAGTCATTAGTCACGTGTGTATGTGTCTGACCAAACCTCACTCAGACCTAAACCAGACCTAACTAACTCAGTCATTAATCACGTGTGTATGTGTGTGTGTCTGACCAACCCATAACCCTGACCAAACCTCACTCAGACCTAAACCAGACCTACCTAACTCAGTCATTAGTCACGTGTGTATGTGTCTGACCAAACCTCACTCAGACCTAAACCAGACCTAACTAACTCAGTCATTAATCACGTGTGTATGTGTGTGTGTCTGACCAACCCATAACCCTGACCAAACCTCACTCAGACCTAAACCAGACCTACCTAACTCAGTCATTAGTCACGTGTGTATGTGTATGTGTGTGTGTGTGTCTGACCAAACCTCACTCAGACCTAAACCAGACCTAACTAACTCAGTCATTAATCACGTGTGTTGTGTGTGTGTTACTGTGGCATTGTATGTGTGTGTGTGTGTGTGTGTGTTACTGTGGCATTATGTGTGTGTGTTTAATTATACTGAATTATAAAAAAAATATAATTTTCTATGTAGATCAACAAACAATCAGCTGTGTTAGTCGTTATTGTTGTTGTGTTGTTGTTGTGAAAGATGGGAGTTGTTGATGTTTTGACTTTGCAACGGCTCTTCCATTTTATTTTTTAGTTATTTATTGGGGATATAGCCTTCTTTTTTATATATATATATATATATATATATATATTTTAATTTATTCTTCCTAGTTTGTGTGTTTCAATTTGTTCAGTTTTTTCCTCGCACATTGATATAAATTCTCTTATTTTCGTTATTAGAAACAGTTACTATATATAATTATAATTGTTTTTCTTATATTATGACTGTCACAACGTTCATTATTATTTATCAACAATTCTCTTATTTCTGTATAAACTTATGAATGCGATATAATACTAACCAAACATTGAACACTTGAAAACTTGAAAAAAAACTGTCTTTACCAGTGCTCTCATTTTTACTGTAATTACTCTAGATTAGCGTAATTTGGGGCTATTTAAAGTAAAGTGTTAACAATCTAGGGTAATTTTTATCGACTTTTCCATTATTTCATGGGTCGTCGTAAAAGAAAAATGCATTTTTGTAAGAAAATATTATAATTTCATAACGATATCGTGTGTCAAGGGTTAAAACTAGGTTGAAATGATCACCTACTTCAGGATCTAAGGAAATTTGGTTCCATCTAAGGTATTTTCAACCTCCACTTTTTAAGGTAAATTCCACAAATACTTCATGAGAAGTTGAGAACACACACTGAGTCCATAGCAGCTGATAAAATATAAATAGTTAAATAATAACATATTAGCCATTATTGTAACCTCCCTGAAGACTTGTGAGTTGGGAATAGATTAATTAACTATTGGTGTGTCTACAGGTGTTATAAATAATAATAATAATGTTGATACGAGTATTGGGTACAAGACTTGGCCATAGGTAAGAAAATTAACTTTACGTTTATTATAAGGTATATTGTAATTTGTATATATAAATATATATATATAAAGCTTACAATTATAGTTTGGGATGATAATTATTACTAGAGTTAATGTTATGTTATATCCAAACTAGTTAATGGTAAAAGTATAGAAATGATCCCATCACTATATTGTATATTTTAGTATCATTATTAACTATTTTGGACAATTCTAAGGCACTTTTCACCTATGGTGTTTCTCTGGGAGATTACACGTTTTTGAGATAGATTTTACAAACATAATTTTGAAATTAGTCTGACCTGACCTGACCTACTAACTTAGACCACAGCAGACTACCAGGACAGGTCCCTGTGGTTAGCCCTGGTCCAGGTTAGGTTAGGTAAAGTCAGACTAACTTTAAAGTAAGTTACACTAACATTATATAAATATTAACTAACTAATTAATGTTTTTATATAATTGTTTTAACCGTGAATACCAAACAGTCACTTATAATGGATGGAGATGAAACCTGATCACAATACTGTACACTCTATCAATTATATTTCATTAAACTAAAGATAGTGAATGATAAACTAATACTGGAATTATACAGCAGCAGTATAATATAATAAAGTGTATACTCTTTTATACTATTATATTTAATTATACAGTATATACAATACACTCTACTCTCTTTTTATGCGAATTTGAAATAGTGCGTATCATGAAAAAAAAAAAAAAAAAATGCAATTTACACGAACTCTTAAAATAACACGAATAAGGAGGCTCAAATTACAAGTTAAAGTACCATTATTTCTTATGGAAATGTACAATTTACTTTATGCAAAATTCACTTTGTACGACCCCTTCACCAACCTAACCTCCCATAAAAAAAGAGAGTGTATAATATTTTTATTATGTATACTGAAAGTTTACTATACTGTATTTATAGGAAATGGCAAGTTGTATGGTGGCAACGTCTTCAACATCAACATTCCTCAACAAACAACAACAACAACATCACACCCATTAAAAAGTTACTGATAGCCAACCGTGGAGAGATAGCATGTCGAGTTGTACGTACGGCCAGGAAGATGGGAGTGAGGACTGTGGCAGTGTTCTCAGACCCTGATAAAAACGCCATGCATGTATCTATGGTAGGCATTTACATTTATTATATTTTTTAGCCATACAAAATTTGAATGCAAGAATGGGGGATGAGGTAATAGATGGAGTTGTGGGTAGGTATGAAAGGTATGGGGTTGTGGGTAGGTATGGTAGGTATGGGGTTGTGGGTAGGTATGGGGTTGTGGGTAGCATATAACATTTATAGGTTATACATATATTCCTTAATTAATATATATTGGTGGTTTAATATTACAGGCAGATGAAGCAAATAATATTTATAGCTTATACATATACTGTACAGTATACCTAAATATATATTGGTGGTTTAATATTACAGGCAGATGAAGCAAATAATATTTATAGGTTATACATATACTGTATACCTTAATATATATTGTTGGTTTAATCTTACAGGCAGATGAAGCTTATAACATTGGTCCTGCAGCTTCACAAGAATCTTATCTCCGTGGAGACAAAATTCTTGATGTGGTTAAAAAGAGTGGTGCTGAGGCCGTCCATCCTGGCTATGGCTTCCTCTCTGAGAATGTAGAGTTTGCTGAAACATGTGCTAAGGAAGGAATCATCTTTGTTGGTCCACCTGCTAATGCCATCAGAGATATGGGTATTAAAAGGTGTGTGTTAGAATTATACAGTAAATATATACAGTACATCATTTCAAAGCAAGAAACATTTATACTTTAAATTACAGGTACTTATTTATGTATTAAAAGGTTAGTTATATAATTATACACTAGACAGTAAATATATACACCATTCCAAAGCAAGAATAATTTATACTTTACAGTATTTATTTATATGTTCACTCAAAATGTCGGGATAGGAATGAAATAATATTACAGCCCTGTAATTCAAATTCACACTCATGGTTTTATATTTAGAGTGAAAGTGAATATTATAATGTAATGTACTGAGAAGTATCCTACTGTATATATGTATATGTATATGTATAAAAAGTGTATACAATTGACAAGTTGATAAATATTGTGTTTGGTGAATGTTGTAATGTGAATAAATTGTTTGATCAAGAGAGAGAGAGTGGAAGAGATAGATTCATTTTGAAGAATATATGATGGGCTGGAAACCTTATTTTAATGGTGGGATAGTTCAATGTTGGTGATATATAAATCTGGAACCATTTATTCCTCCAAACTATTAACAACAACAACAACAGACCACCATAATATTTGTAAATCTGGTCGTGTTTCCTTGCATATATACTTTGGAGAAATCAAGGGACTCCAAAGTGTCAAAAGGGTATTATTATTATCCCTTTAAATAACTCGTAACCTATTTAATGCTTTCAGTACCTCAAAGAAAATCATGTCTGACGCCTCAGTACCGATTGTGGGCGGTTACCACGGTGACGATCAGAGTGATGACAGACTCAGACAAGAAGCTGATAATATTGGATTCCCAGTCATGATTAAAGCAGTGAGAGGTGGTGGTGGTAAGGTGAGTGTTTTAAGAGGGTGTGGGAGTAGAGGACAGGCTTGGGGGGGTTTGGGGGTAGCGGGAATAGGGGGACAGGCTTGGGGGGTGCTGGAATAGGGGGACAGGCTTGGGGGGGTTAGAAAGCCTGTCCCCCTACTGTCCCCCTGTACTCCACTTACAGTTTTATTCCCTTTTTTCTGTCTTTAATTATTTGGTTTTATTTATATAGGCTTCCTTTTTTGGTACATACTGTACATGTTTCCAGCCTTATTGTCCTTGTAGTATTGTTCTTTCTATCAAATTTTCTCAACAACCTTATAATAGAATGAGAATGTTAAATAATGTTTGTCAACTTTTTTTTTAACCATTGCTAGCTTCATCAATTATTGTTATTTTATTTTATCAGTTTACAAAGGGATATTTGATTGGTTCCTCAGGGAATGCGTATTGCGATGAAACCACAAGATTTTGATGCCCAACTAGAGTCTGCTAGAAGAGAGGCCATGAAATCTTTTGGAGATGATGTAATGCTGATTGAAAAGTTTGTGGAACGGCCAAGACATGTTGAAGTTCAGGTAAATATTGGCTTTATTCCCTGTACCGTCTGATGTATAGTGATGTGTATAGATTAATCTCATCTTTGTATCTGATTCGTCTATTTAGGCTATTTATGGCAAGGTACAAATTGGTGGGAAGTAAACGATGAGTAAAATTGGTATGAAATATGAATGACTTGTGTATATCTGTCTGTTACCAGATTATATACATGTTTATTAATGATATGACTTTACCTTCAGACTAACTACAGCTTGTTTCTATAATCAATGTTTGTGTCTCTCTTTCCAGCTCTCACCACTTACAATCACTTTGACAAAGAAAATCCACATGACATAAATAACATTGGCACTAAACATGTAACAAACAAACTTAGACAAAAAAACAAACACACGGTAATATGAGACAAGGCTGTATTATTATTATGTGAGTGTGTACCGGTATGTGTGTTTTTTACCTTGCTCATTTCAAGAGACTGTGAATATCACTTTCACTCCTTTTTTTTTTCACTTGCACTTCCATTTACTGTTTAATCAATTCACCTTCTCCATTCTAATGCTAGTAAGTTTTGGCTTGTCACCTACTGTGCCTTTCTTAGCTCTGTGAAATCTATAGTTACTACAGTACCACTCCCTACTAGGCTACATCCTCACTCTGACTTGAACTTAGAATCCCTACACTGTCTCTATCAGACATACTGTACTGTAGTCCTGTCCTTGTCTCTTTTATACTTATACACACATTTGTCCTATCCTTGTCTCTTTTATACTTATACACACATTTGTCCTATCCTTGTCTCTTTTATACTTATACACACATTTGCTGCACCTTTTTTCTTCAATTAGGAATCTCTCTTAAATTTATGTCACTCTCCCTCTGACCTTTCTTTAAATTTGTTATATCTGTACAGGTATTTGGAGACCATCATGACAACTATGTGTACTTGTTTGAGAGAGACTGTTCTGTACAGCGACGTCACCAGAAGATCATTGAGGAAGCACCTGCTGTGAGTTATTCCCCTAAACTTTACATAAATCATCGGCTTAGTTAGTGCAAATTTTTTGTCTACGGTCCAAACCTTCATCAGACCAACCAACAATTTCTCATGAGATAAAATTGATAACGGAATAAAAGAATGATTTAACCACAACCAAATGGGCCTTGGATCTCATAATTAACATGATACATGAGTGTTAGTATAATATCTATTTAATATGTTTATTGTTAACTTTACCTGTTACATATGTTCACTATATGTCACCATCATCTTCATTACAGATCATATTTTAATGTAATTTGAACTATTTATAAAATCTCAGAGTAAAACCAGTTGAAAGTCACTAGTTTACTGTTGATTGTTAAGTTTATAACAATAGGAGTTGGAATTACAACACATCTCAACTCCTATGAACTAATGTATGACTGTTTGTTTTGTCCATCCTTGGTTAATATAGCTTTATATTACAGCCTGGCCTCACATGGGATGTACGTAAGTCGATTGGTGAAGCAGCCGTTCGTGCAGCACAGGCCGTAGGTTATGTTGGAGCTGGCACCGTGGAATTCATCCTGGATCCAAACCACAACTTTTATTTTATGGAGATGAACACACGTCTACAAGTAGAACATCCTGTTACTGAAATGATTACCAACACAGACCTGGTGGAATGGCAGCTCAGGGTCAGTCACACAAATCATTTATATCTTGATGGTTATTATAAAGATGGTACCGTACTGTACCGTAAAAAACACCATAACTTATGTATTGTGAATGGCTCTGTTAATAATAGTTCAAGTTTATTCCTATAGGTGTCATGTGGTAGCCAGGGGGAGTACTTTTCCCTTAAAATAATATAAACAAATTACAACAAGCAAGTACAGTACAACACTTAAGTTACAGCTACATTTCAAACCGATTACATTCAGGTTGCATCAGGAGAACGTCTACCAATGTTACAAGATGAAATACAATTGTCCGGACACAGTTTTGAAGCTCGGATATATGCTGAGGATCCCCGAGGTGACTTCCTACCCGGTGCTGGACTACTCAAACATCTCTCCACTCCAATGTCATCACAACACATCAGAATTGAAACTGGTTAGACATGTTAATTCTCCACCCATCATGTCAGAATTAAAACTATCTTGTCAGAATTGAAACTGGTTAGACATTATAATTCTTCATCGTGTCAGAATTAAAACTGGTTTGACATGATAATTTTGAAACTGGTTAGATATTTTACTTCTCCATGTCAGAATTGAAACTGGTTAGACATGTTCATTCTCCATCAACTAATTTTATTTTGTACTAAGAGAGTGAGGTGTGTGTGATCTATCTATCTATCTATCTATCTATATCTATTGCTTGCTTATTATTGTCTTCTGCTGTTAATAAATATCTCAGGTGTTATTTCAGTGTTAAATTTATATTATACAGGTGTACGTGAAGGTGATGAAGTGTCCGTCCATTATGATCCTATGATTGCCAAGTTAGTAGTGTGGGGTCATGATCGTACTCATGCACTCAATGCTCTCTCTGCCTGTCTCTCACAATATAATGTAAGTAACAAGATATTTTTTATTGACCTGGATTAAGGTAATAATACACATGATACATTAAAGCATTCAAATTATTTCTATACAATTCAACATTAGTATACTTTTTGGTACATTGGAGTGCCTTGATTCCTCCAAAGTTTGTCAGAAAACAGGACCAGATGAACAAAAATAATGTTGTCTTGTTGCTCGGAATAAGTTGGAGGAATCATTTTACTGCAGATTTTTTACCAACAATGTGTGTCTCACTTAAAATGAATAATATCTTTATTGTTATGTGTACATTTGCATTATCAGATTGTGGGACTGAGCACCAATGTAGACTTCCTGATGAGTCTATCAACACATGGTAACTTTGCTGCAGGAGATGTAAGCACTGACTTCATACCAGACCATTATGATGAACTCTTCCCAAAGAAAACTCCATCACATCAACTCTTCTGTCAGGTCAGTCAAGTCATAACTTCAGTAAGCTCTCCTCTCTTTTTATGCGAGTTTAAATTATGCGAATTTGAAATAGTGCGTATCATGAAAAAAATGAAATAAATGCTATTTACACGAACTCTTAAAATAACACGAACAAGGAGGCTCAAATTACAAGTTAAAGTACCATTATTTCTTCTACTTTATGCAAAATTCACTTTATGCGACCCCTTCAGGAACCTAACCTACCATAAAAAAAGAGGAGAGTGTATATGTATACTGTACTGTATTTATCAAGTGTAGTAAAGTATGGGGAAATTATCTTATTAAGGAATTAGAAGGTCTTTGATTCATCCTAACTATCCCACAATACCGGTACCTTATTAGTACCATTGAGGGTGTCTGTTTCCTGACATATTTTGGAGGAATCAGAGACCTTCCCATACATAAGCCTTCACTTTTAAACATCTTCAAGGATAAAACTGTATTGTATAAAGCTTGGAACTTCTGTTGACTTTGCTTCTGTGGGTAATATTGAATAAATGTACAATGATAATAATAATTGTGTTTGTTCAACATGTAACAGAGGGATTGTGGATTGTCAGAGGGGCCAGTGATTGTGGATTGTCAGTTTACCACAAACTTGATTATCCATTCATTCATCCATTCATTTAACACTAAATTACTACTGAATAAAGAGTAATAAGTTGATATGATGATACAGACAGCATTGGCCTTGGAGTTGGGACGTGAACAAGAGTTGTTGAGTGCTGTAGCTTCTACCTTGGACCCAACTACACCTTTCTACTCCAACAATGCACCTGTCATTAACCACACAGTGTCACGTATTCTTCACCTCACCTGTGAAGGTCAAGGTAATTATCGGTTTCATTCAGTAGTTCATTTTGGAGATGGTAAGTTCGTTTGGCCACAGGAATTCTGACACAGTCTATATGGAAAGAGAAGTTATTATTCTGGTAATACTACAATGAATGGTCTACCATGTGACTCTATGATTACAAAACAATAAATCTAATATTAATGCTATACTGTATTACAGTAACATAGTCTTATATTTTCTATACAGTATGTTGTAAGCCCTTGAAAACAACAGTGTGTGTGTATGATATCTTGTGTCCGGTAGTACAATTTATGTTGCTTGTAGATACATTCATATGCAATAGTTCTGCAACACCTTCAAATGACATGCTCATAAATTATTATACTGTACAGAATATTATGTTGGTCGTCTACATTTTCTTGTAGAAACACCATATAATTTTTTCTTTTCATAGAGAAGCACTAGTGATGTCTAAAGGTTAAAAACTATTTCAGAAAACCTCATAAAGAACTCTTTGTAATTTAGATAATGTGCTTTAAATAATACCCAATGATTTCTGTCTCATAGAAATAACTCAGATGTCATAAAGAAGGGTAAAGTCATTCAGGTTTTGGTCCTAAAGAAGGGTAAAGTCATTCAGGTTTTGGTCCTAAAGAAAGGTAAAGTCATTCAGATTTTGGTCTTTTTCAGAGAAATCCATCCAAGTGAACTACCTTGGAAGAGGGAAGTACAGTATGAACATTGATGGTAACAGCTATATGGTGAGTGGAAGGTTGGTACGTGACAACAATGTTCATCACCTGACAACATCTGTGGACGACACCATTTCCAACGCTCGTGTTGTTCTTGATGATAGGGATCTTCATGTATTTACACAGGTAATGTAATATATCCTCATTAGCCCTACAGTATGTTAATTAAGTCTCACTATACAATAATTCAATTTACCATGGTGGTTGTTTTTATGGTAAAAATGTATCAGTGACCTCAGAGATGTATTTGTGAAACTTAGAATAAACTTGAAATAGTTTTATATTTCTAAGTCTATGATGCGTAGCCAACAAATTCACAGTGAGTAAAATCAGTAGGCTATTATGTAGGTGTCACATTTACTATTCTTGGACATTTATCATTTTCCAACTGTAGGTATTGTGTCTCATTCTGTTCTTTTCTCTCTTCCTTGGTCTGGAGTCCACCACCTCTTAGGGAAAGGAAATGTAGTATTGATGATGATGATGATATTGATATAAAATGTTGATGTGAATAATGTTCCTTAATTCTGGTATAGTTGTGAACTTTGGACTCATTAATACTTACCTATCGTTACTTCTGATGCCTTGTTCTTTAAAAGGAACTTGCCACAAGGCAGTTACCATTATATAACATTCCCATTTCCACTGTTCCAACACTCATTCCATGCACATACTGTATATAAGTTTCACCTATTCATCTACAACACACACATGTAACCATATACAAATAATTCACTGTTTACCCACTGATATTGAAGTGTTCTTTCCATTACAAAATTCTATAGGAAGGAGGATGGATGATGAGTGTAGCAGTTCCCAAGTTTGAGAAGGAGTTGAGTAATGTGTCTGGTGTTGGAGGTGGAGCTGTGGCCCCAATGCCTGGTGTTATTGATAAAGTATTTGTAAGTCCTGGACAAACTGTGGAGGCTGGTGATCCACTACTTGTTATGATTGCTATGAAGATGGAAGTGAGTATGAGAACAGTTTATCACAATTAACCACCACATCTCTATACAGTATTGATATGAAATCTTATATTAGTTATATTATACATTATATAATTATAACCTACTTGGTTCTTCTGATAAAATAACTATGTAAAGTAACTTGATTAATATATAATATGATTTTTTTTTCCCTGACATGCTATTTTGTGCATACAGTTACAATTCATCTCAAATTTTAAATTCATTCGGTAATACAATGGTGATGTATAATATGTATCCTAGTGGGAAAATGGTGTTACATACAATTGTGATCACTTATTACTGGTACAGGAAAATAGGACTGACTACACTGACTGTACCAGTTATAAGTGATAGCAACTGAACAAGTATAAACTAAACATTTACTTTTTACTTTGTTATGAGTTTGATAGTCACAGAGTTGGTACAGTATATTAAAAACCCTTTGCTTGTTCTTGTCATTACCAGTATGTGATCAAAGCTGGTAGTGGTGGTGTTGTGGAAAAGGTGTTATTTAACCCAGGAGAGAGTGTAGCCAAGAACACCACCCTCGTCAGAATGAAAGACGAACAGCAGTAGAAAATGTAAGTAAGGTTTTGTATGAGACCAACCACAATCATAGACAGTCTTGCTATCATCATTATATCTTATCGTTTGCATCCTTTAGATCTTTGTCGGAGCAATGAGGACTCTTGCTATTGCTCATGTTAAAAACTGTATCCACAAGTGATAATTACTTTTTTTGTCTTGAAAGGGGGAGTGAATTATGTGTGTGACCCATTTTAGTAGGTACAGTACTCTGTCCTTACTTTCTATATTTCTGCTTCCCTTTCCTACCCCATGGTGACTAAAGCCTCCCCACCCCTTGAAAATAGGGAAATGGGGTATTGATGAGGATACAGTAATAATAATCAGTAGGTTCTATTTGACTGGTTGATGCAAAATACTATGTTAACTTTTAAATGACAAGCTTTGACTCTGATTGAATGAAAGAATTATTTTGCTGCAGTGTGCTGGACCCAGGCACTCATTATCCTGGAAGTAAGGCATTGATATTGTAATAGAAATTGGCAGTGAGACCGAGAGGAAGGACAACAAACATTTATAAGAAAAATGAAAGACAATTAAAGGACTGACTGAGGACTTTAATGGGTGTCCAAACCTTCTTAATATCACACACATCTCTGTAAATATTATGGCATTGGTTCTGAAATTGGAAGTACAGTAAAATAACTATTTTTCAGGGATAATAGAGGGATGACAGAACAAAGATATCTAATATTTTGATATTGCCATATTATGTCAATATTGACAAGATTGTGTGAAAGGGGTAACAAGCTTAATGTGGCAAGTTATATTGGGTAATCACTAGAAACTTGCATATTGACTGTGGTAACTTACTTTCAGCTGGAGGTAAACTGGTTATAAACATGAAGACAAGATGAAGAAGGTTGGCCACAACTGAATATTTAAATAGAGAAAACAAAGCAAGAAATGAAGCAAATGTAAAACTAAGACGAAAATGAGCGAGACAAAAGATGAAAATGCAGACGAGGACAACAGCAAGGTGAGGAAAGCTGACCACAACTCAACATTAAATAAAAACAAATAGAGAAATACAAAAAAATAAATAAGGGGAGAAGGTATTTTTGTTAAATTGAAAGGCTGCTGATTCCTGCTGGCTGTGACAAGAAACAAGTCCCTCACTGAACTGTACTGTACTGTAGGTGAATGGGTACCGTAGTGGGAATTCCAGGCTGTAGCTCACTTTATATGTAAATCCTGTAGTAATATATATATATACAGTACTGTATACTGTATAGGAAATGTTTACAGTATTGTAAGATATGTTGGCATGTTTAAAAATTAAGGGAATCCCAAATTACTTACAAGCCCCCCCAAAAAATAAATGTTTAATGTATTTGGAAACCATTTTTGGCCAGACTATACAGTACAGTACTGTAATTCACTTGTTTAATTACTGCTCAGAGGGGCTGACTTTATTCTCTGTGAATACTAGTCATACTCCACAGGACTAGAATAAAGAATATTGTAGGATCTGGTCACACTTCTAGTGGATGTGACGAGATCTACCCACATGGAGTAAAGATCTTCCCCTAATCTTCCTGTTGGTCGGAGGCCCTCAGACTCCCTGGTACAGTAAGCTGTTAAGGTGTAGCAATTCTTTAATTAACAGACAGATTGTGTGATGACAATTATAATGGCAAGGCTTATTTAATGAGTAACATTCTTATGTCACATTTATAGGTGCCAGGTTTGATTACCATACTACAGTATACTGGATAAACTAATGTTCACTATGGTACACTCACCTCCCATAATAATAAATATCCAGGTTTTATTGAAGTTTGGAATGATTTGACATACGGTACCAATGAACCAATTACAACTGTACTTACAACAGTACTGTATGGTATTTTTATAGTGTTAGTTCATGTAGTGGAGGGAACAGTATAAAGAACAGATAATATGATATCCATATTGTAGTGATTATTATTATTATGTTTGGTTCTGTGTAGGACTGTAGGTCTTGTAAGTTATTCCTTGGGATAGGTTACTTTTATGCAAGACTAATTACTGTGTTAATTAATAGACAAACTGTGATTTTGTGTAGTGTTAGGTGCATAATTTATATTTAGATAAGAATACTGTAAAAAATATAATAAAAATAATTATATAAAGATGTACCATATTGACAAACAGTTTATAGTAACCAATTTTATTATGCCATATATATCCTAGTCTGATTCATGATACAGTATTTATATTTAGAGGATAACAGTGTGAAAAGTATAATAGAAATACAGTAATGATATTAACATGTATCATACACACAAATACTTTCTAATTACCAAGTTTTTTAATGTAATTTTGAGCCTGGATGTGTTATGATACAGTATTAATTATTATGTACACTCCATCATAAAAATATCACCCATTTCCCTCATAAAGCATTCTTACTCATAAAACGATGGCTATTGAAAATGAGATTGTTACTTTGTTGCTTTAGTGTACAGTGGCAATACAAAATCCCAAGCCCGTCTTATGAGTCAAAGCCTGAAATCTGGAACAGGCGATTTCTAGCCGACAGCCCACCTAAAGTTTCCATTGGTTTGAATTGCATGTATGTGTGTGTGTGTGGCCTCATGATGGTTTGGGTGGGCTGCCGTTCAGAAACCGTCTGCTTCAGATCTCGGGCTTGGACTCAGGTGGGTCTGGTCATTGTATATTTAACTGTGTGTGTGTGTGCGTGATTTTTTTTTTTTTTTTTTTTTCTCGTGACTATAGGCTGTCAGTAGCCCGAGATTATTGGGTGTCACACTAGATGAGACAGTGGAGCTTGGTAGTGATGGTAGTGGTGGTGATGATGTTGGCACTGTAGCTTCTCTTCTGTCCCACTAGATGACCACCACACCTTATTTATATATTTTTTCATAACAGTAATTATTATTAATTTTTTTTGTTATTTCCAGTGCATGTTTATACTGTATAAGTTGCTTCCCTTTCTTTACCAAATGTAGACTTTTTATTGTAAAACAAAGTTAGAATATTGATGTGTGAAAATTCTTAAGACTTGGGAATGGTTAAAATTGTGTGTGAGTAGATGAGTCAGTCAGTCAGTACAGTACAGTACAGTACTCACAACAAAGGTAAAGGTGTGTATGTATTCATGGAGTATGATTCACACTTGCTTGGAAAACTAATGAAAGGGAAGTTATCTAGACTTGTATCAGTGCTTACCATTACAGTATTTAGCAGGAGTTGGCTTGATACTGTAATAATTATAGGTATGGTACAGTTGGCAGCATAAATACACGTCTATCCCATGAACAGTACTGAATAATGCTAAGATAACCAAACAGACAGATAAAGTTGTATTCTGATCCAGTTTTTATTCTAACAACATTTTATAATTTACCATATGAGTAGTATGTCTGTCATCTCTGTATTTAATAGTGTTACATCACTATAGCTCATACATACAGTACACAGGTGGAAATGTAGTGAACTTATGGTGTCCACTGTACCTATATTGTGTTCTGCAAGAAATGTTGTGTAGCTTGTCAACTATGGGAAAAAAAAATTGTGTTAATCGCTGTCACTGCTGCAATAATGAAAATGCCTCCACTAACCCTTCATCTCCATCTCCCCTTCTACAGTACTGTACTATAGTTCACTGAAGGTGGAAGCAATAGGATACCATACCAGCCTCCACATGTTAAACAAGACCCATAAATAGAGTTCAAGTGATTACAAAAACTTCCACCACATCATTACAAGGTATTTACAAACATACACTTCAATACAAGTAGCCAAAGTTGAAACATTATACTTAGTCAAATGAACGATGGACATTATGACACAGTAGACCCTTGCTTGATACAACACTAATATATTTATTGTATTCTGTCCTACACTACAATTTAACATTCAATTCCTTTTTGTTTGAAGACCTTCAAATGTTTTCCCAGGCTTTTTATAATTCCACTCCATACAATGTGTTAGTTTGCATTATCTCAAGGGTCTACACTACATGTATACAGTACAATAATTAACTTTATCCACAGGAGAAGTAAAGGATATATACTGTACTGTACTGTACTGTATTCTGGTCCAAGCTTTTGTCACTATTACTTACCAGATTTTCTTACTAAAGATGTCATGTAGTACAGAGAAAAGTTTGGGCTTTTATTAAGTCTTTTGCTATTACTGTGGGTGAAGTAGAATTGAATCTGTAGTTTGGACTAATGAAATTCACTACAACTACAACAACAACAACAACAGAGATTTATACAGATTTACAATGCAGACATTATAATGCACACAAACACACACACACACACACACACATATATACACACATACTGTACACATACAAACACACACACACACACACACATTGAAATTGACTAACACCGACCCTAGAAATGTGGTTACATATTCAACCATGTATATGTCTGTGTAGAGTAGTGATGAACAGAGGTATAGGAGGAGGAGGCAGCGAGGTCACAACAGTATCAGTGTAAAGTGAGGACAAAAGCACTCACTGGTAGTTCACTCACTATTACACTCACACTCACTATTACACACTCACACTCACACTATTATACACTCACACTCACACAATTACACACTCACTATTACACACTCACACTCACACTATTATTACCAAAGTGTCAGTGTCAGTCTTTTAATTAATGGGATATGGGTTGGTAAAATTGGAAGGCTAATTAAAGGGAGAATATCTTGTTGGTAAAATTGGAAGGCGACTCAATCCTCTTAGCTAATTATACTGTACCATAAAACAGATGCCTTCAATGGTACTAATGAGAGGGTGGGGGGAGGAGGGGTGTTCTGTTTCATGGCATAGTAATAGTTTGGAGGAATCAGCAGAGACTTTCCAATTCACTAACTAAAGTATTTCCTCTTAGTTAATAATCATCCAGTAGGTAACCAGGAGCTGAGCTGTGATTATACTGTTGTATGTCAAAGAGATAATCCATAATGGTGGTGGTGGTGAGGGAGGGGGTATTGTTTGTGAGATGGGCAGCATTTTGGCGCCCCTTCGGCAATAGAGAGAGAGAGAGAGAGAAGGGAAGGAAGGAAAGGAATAGGAGAGTGAAAGAGAGAGGGAGAGAGAGAGAGAGAGAGATTTCATTCACCACAAGGCCTTAGGTCATTAAGCATCCTGCAATACATCGTAAATCTCACATCGGACAACAATCATTGCTTTCCAATAGTCTATTTACAATGTTCCAACTCAACCCTGGAATGAATGAGTGTGTTGACCTCACCAGATAATATATAGTCATCACTATATAAGTTATGTCTTCTCCAGTGTATTACGTTACCTTCCATTGATATTCAAACATAGATATAAATGAGACATACAGTACTTGTGTCTTGTGTTTGGCTATGATGTAGTCTACGTACAGTACCCTTACAGACCTCTAGACTGTAATCAAGAGCAAATATTCCTGCATCAGATAAATGGAAGTTGTCATGTGTTTTGTTTCTTGCTCAACTATATTTAGAACAACAGCTGTATTGTTTTGCATCCATTTAAGGCACAATTACATTTGCTGTTGACGTTACGCACTCGTTTGTGTGTATGTGTGTGTGGTTGCACGCATATGAACCCTATTTGCATGTGTGTTGAAGTGTATGTGTGTGTTTGTACGTACCGTACGTGGTTGCGCATGTGTGTGGTTGCGCGTGTGTAAGTAAGTAAGTTGTTGCATGTGGTGAGGTGTGTGTGTGTGTGTGTGTGTGTGTAAGTTGTTGCATGTGGTGAGGTGTGTGTGTAAGTAAGAAAGTATGTTGTTGTATAGCGTAAGGTCTGGTATAGTCTAGGGTGGCAGTGGAGGGTCAAAGGTCATCAGTTCGCCTCACGACCTTGTTGTACAGGTTTGTGCACCCGGACCGTCACTGTGTACACCAACTCGATGCCAAGGTATAATCTCCAATACGGGGGTAATGGGCGGCAAGGGGAAGGCAATCGTCCCTCTTTGGAATTTTCTATATACGTATACATCTATGCCTATTTAAAGCGTATATTGATATATTATAAAACGGCACATATAATGCGTATAATTTCTTTAATGTTTCTCCCCATTGCAAACCATCTTACTGACGTTCCTCTGGACTCTAGTAAATAATCCAAACTATAGCTGTTGGTTTCAGTAATATTGGTTCAAGAGATCCACTCAAATGGCTCACTGTCATTCACTTGAGGCACTATGTGTGTGTGTGCCTGTATGTGTGTGTGTGTGCACGCGCGTGTGAGTGTGGAGACTGAAGAGAGTTTTCTGCTTTCTGAAATCAGGGCAAGAAGGATCTGTCATTTATAACACTCAAGGTTCGTTAAATCATTTGTAGATCAGAGAAAATGTTGTTGAAATATCAACATACTGTAGGCTACACATGATTTACGTATTATAATTATTCCCACGTATAATAAGAGATGGCAATCAGTGTCCGTTTTGATAATAGTAAAGGCAACGTTGAGAAGTGAAGTGACATGTAAAGGATTGAAAGGAAAATTTGCATGAAGATTAAGTTTATTAATAGTGTTTTGTGATTGCAAGATAACCCGTACCTCCTCCGCCACCTTGTGTTTGACCACTTCGGGTAGGCAACTGGATATATGTAAAGTTTCATTCAAATAAATATTGTCAACCAACATTTCTCGGGGTCGCCAGCAGATGGGAATGTCTCGAGAGGAGGCAGACAACATCTTAAGGGTTCACAATGAGAGTATACGGCATCAAGATTGTCAGTCGTACTAAAGTATACACACATTACCTACACACACTAAACACACACGCGCACCTTCTCTTATCATTTATTCCTCATGGCAGTTACGTGCGTCCAGTGTAGGTTCAACCCGGGCAAAGCGGTATTGTGTTATTTAATTAATATAATCCTCCCCTGAGGGCATTCAAAGACATACGGCCGGCAGCGGTGTGTGTTGGTAAGGGTGAGAGTGTACTGGCGCGTGGTCTGGTCAGCTCAGACATGCCAGTCTCAGTGTTGTCAATGCCAAGCTTGTAGTTAGAGACATGGCCCGCTCACGCTCACGACTCAGGACTACCTCGGGTGTGGTGTTGAAACTCACCTCGTTGTTGCTGTGTTTAGTGTGTTACGCGGACGGACAATATTACCAAGGGCCCTTCTCGGAGGTGATACCTGAGGCTACTTACACACAGGGACTCGACCCCGCGCAACCCATTCAACCTGAAACAAGAGGAAGAAGTTCACGTTGTTACGACGACCAGGGCAGACCACAGGTGGGTTGGGACAATATACTATACAATGAAGTAACTACTCTGAGAGTGTGACATTGAACGAGTGAGGTGGAGTGTGGTTCCTAAAGGGGAGGGAAGGTATGTGACACATAATATGTAGTAATACCTGGCAGGAGAGGACAATGATAGGATGGTAGGTAGGATGTGGTGACAAGGGCAATAAACCAGGCCCGGGGTTCACAACCTATTATTTTTCTTGTGACCCCCCAGTTATACACCTTCAGACAACAGTCCATAATCGTGACCCAACTAGTGTTATACATACATCATCATCATCAAGTGCCAAGGATAGAAATAGGAAGCAGAAAGTAAGGACAACATACCCGGTACGGTACCCCAAACGTGAAGTGGGTCACATACACAATCAATCCTCCTTTCAACCCACAGAAATTCTCATGCGAAATTTTCATATAATTATACACTGTATAATATTCATGTATGGAGGCGAGGTATAAAGGTAAAGGACATAATTATTTAATACCAATCATTTTACTACTGTAAAGATGCTAGATAAGCAAACACAACATGGTTTTATTTTATTCTAGTAAATGATATACTAATTTTCAATACTGTATTGATTTGTGATCCATTTAAACTCTTCATAATCGCCACTCAGCTGGTGTCTGTGTATAGGAGTGTCATTTGTCCCTCTGTATGAAGTGGGACTAAAATATGTAGTGTGGTTCAACCTTCACAACACTTCTGTTTGGACAAGGTGGAATCCAAAGCCTTTCATCTCATCAACTTTTCCTATTACCTCTCGTCTCATCAACTTTTCCTACTACCTCACTACAACCTCACTCTCTTTGTCACATAGTTACATCAATCTCTCTTTGTTCTATGGCTAATACTGTGGATATTGCTCGTCTTACCTGTCAATGTGTGCTTCATTCCCTTAGGACATCATACATACAACACTTTATAGTCAACCTACATTATTCCAAACTTTTTTCCAAGCAACAGGCCACCATTACAATCATGTATTCATCTGTTCCTGTTTCCTGATATGTTTTCGAGGAGTCAAGACACTTTATGTACCAAAAGTGTAGCACCTCGTTAAGGGTTTGGGCGCCCCTTCGGACCGGACCCGAGCCAATGTCTTTCCTCTCTTCCTTTTGGTACAGTAGAACGCCTCGGTGGTTCCTCCAAAGTGTGCCAAGAAACAGCAACACATTAACAAAAATAAACGATGGCTTGTTGTTTAGATTCGTTTTTATTGGAATCCGTTTTGGGTCCAGATTTACCCTCACCACTTTACAACATACATACATACATACACCCTTAACAAAATAATTACACCAAACTCTCACAACACTGAATATATCACACGAAACAATAACACAAAACTTAAGGGCAGATTATTTTTCTTATAATTAAAGTGAACTATTGGATGGAATGTTTTTTTTTTATTATTATTATTATTATTATTACTCCAAACTATGCCACGAAACATTATAACCATTTGAGAGCGTCTATTTTTATGGATATAGTTATGAGAAGAAATCACCAGCCTTCCAATTCACGAACAAAAAAATTTCATGTATAGAGAATAAGAGTACAGCAGTATAGTAAGACAATGAGAAGAGCAACAGACGTATTTTATTATCGTGTACAGTACAAGGGGTTGTTGTTGTTGTTGTAGGTACACTCGCACTAAATCAACCAACCCAACTTCAACCCTCCCTCATCACCACACTTCCTACTGTGTTATTTTATTATCCACCCACAATATTGGCGGCGACTAATATCAATCAATCAATCCACCCACAACACTGCTTGCATCCCTACATCATCTTTCATTATGCTTGCACCTTGCCATTGCCCTGTCAACTCTATAACAAGATCATCCATGTCATTGCCCTGTCAACTCTATAACAAGATCATCCTTGCCTTTTCTCTGTCAACTCCATAACAAAATCTGATGCAAAGTTTATTCAGTATTCTATTATAATTATCTGCTCTGACAATGACGACATCACTCATTCTAGCCCAAAGGAAACATAAGTACCGTATATACTTTTCTTAGCACTGGCGTAAGAGCTCCTTTGGTAGGCCTCTCTCTAGTCGATTGTGCAGTCGAAATAAATGAGCCATATATCCGTTGTCCACACATGAAGCTGGTACACCTCGCTATTAGAACGTGTGAGTCTATTACAGTGGAATATGAGAAGTCTTATTAACGTTAACACACACACACACACACACACACACATGATCTGTCAAACGTTTGCATTGTGTTGTCTCCTGGGGCTCGACATTGACAATCAAACTGAATAATATTTTGGACCTTGTGCGTTTTTAATATTCACAGTTGAGGACATTAAGCGGACCTTTTGCCATTTAGTTGTGTGTGTGTGTGTGTTAAGTGTAAAAAAATTTAGGCACTTTCGAGAGAGAGAGAGAGAGAGAGAGTGAGTGAGTGAGAAAACAGGCAAGCAAGCAGGCAGTCAGACATTATACGAGGTGTATATTTGTGAGCCTAGCCTAGAGGTGGGACCATGGTAGTGGTGGTGTGTTGGGGGTTAGGACTGTGTATATGTATTAATGCAATCTCACGACCCCCCCTCTCTCTCTTTCTCCTTCCACCTCCTCCACCACCTACATACAATCTCATGACACCACCACCTCCCCTCCTCCTCCTGTCCCTCGCCTACACATATAACAACACGCCTTCCTTCCTTCCTTCCCACTACATACAACATTGCCTACACTGTATATACAACTAACTTTACTAGACCAGAATAATATATCTGCTCTCCCTCATTTTCATTTCATGTTTTTTTCAGTTTATATAGATTAAATAAATTAAATATGATCGTGTATAAACATTGGAAGGTTATGATTCCTCCTAGCTAACCATGCCACGAAACAAGCTCCTTCCATATAATATAGGTGTGAGTGTTTCGTGGCAATACGAATATTTGAAGGACTCATTTACCTCCCAAATTTCTGACAACATCACTGGGTCCAAAATTAATGAAATACCATGCATGCCTCCAAGACAAACTACACAGACATTGTATTCAGCAGCTGTCTTTAAGTCGCTATACACAACTAGACACTGTAATATACATTTAAGGGGGTGTGGGAGTAGGGGACAGGCTTGGGGGGGGGGTTGGGGGGTGCGGGAGTAGGTGGACAGGCTTGTGGGAGTTATGGGGGGGTGCGGGAGTAGGGGGACAGGCTTGTGGGGGTTATAGGTAGGTGTGGGAATAGGGGACAGGCTTTCTACTCCCCCACCCCCCACCCCTAGCCTGTCCCCCTACTCCTGCACCCCCCAAAACACCCCCAAGCCTGTCCCCTATTTCCCACACACCCTAAATACAGCTGTTACAATGGGGGTGGTTGAGAGCAGCTGCATGTGATGTGACGTGACGTGACGTGGCTGGTGGGTGTGGTGGGTGTGGAAGGGATAAGGGAATGGATATGAGATACTGTATGTATGTATGTATGTATGTTGTTGTCAAGTTGAAGGGAAACGCACAGTAAAATGACAAAACACACACAAACACATACACACACACATGCTTATACTACTTTTTCAACGTACACATTTTATTTCTTACACACACACATACACACGAACACATGCATACACTAGTTCTTACACACACACACACACACACACAAACACACGATAAGAATTCCCAACACACACACACACCACTTGCTTCTATATATATGTTATCCTAATTTCTGTCTACATCTTTCTTTCTCCTTTTTGTTTATCCATTTTCACATTTCTCTTGCTATATATTTTTATTCCCCGTCTCTTTTTTCACTTTCTTTCCATTTCTTCTGTAAGCTGTTTATCTTCTTTTTCCCTCCCCTTCTTTTGCTTATGTTATTTAATCCCCTTTCTCCCTCTTCTTTCATTCCTTCTCTCTTTCCTTTCTTTCTTTTTCCTTCTTTCATTCCTTCTCTCTTTCCTTTCATTCTTTCTCTCTTTCCTTTCATTCTTTCTCTCTGTTTTTCCTTAAACATCAAATTCCCACCTCCCTCCCTCCCTCCCCTCTTCCCTCCCTCCCTCCCTCCCCCCTCTTCCCCTCCTCCCTCCCTCCCCCCCTTCCCTCCCCCCTCTTCCCTTCCTCCCTCCCTACCTCCCCTTTCCTCCTCTCTCCTTCCTTTCTTTGGTTAATTCTATACTTACATACACACACACATACATACATACATACATACATACATCAAGACTTGCCTCTCACTCACTCCCCTCCAGTTCTCTCTCTCTCTCTCTCTCTCTCTCTCTCTCTCTCTCTCTCTCTCTCTCTCTCTCTCTCTCTCTCTCTCTCTCTATGTGTGTGTCAAACCATATATCTGTCCATCTGCCCTTCCCCTACTCTCTCTCTCTCTCTCTCTCTCTCTCTCTCTCTCTCTCTCTTTTAGAATGACATACAAACAGCACCAAGGGATCACATTACTAATTTGTCCACATTCCAGATTCCACCCAGATGCTCACACATACATACATACATACATACATACATATACATATTATACACATACATACATACATATTATACACATACATACATACATATTATACACATACATACATACATTATACACACACACATCACATAAACACACACAACCATATATACACACACAACATAGGCCTACCCACTACCACCACACACACACATACAGAGAGAGAGAGAGAGAGAGAGAGAGAGAGAGAGAGAGAGAGAGAGAGAGAGAGAGAGAGAGTTAGTTAGTTAGTTTGGTATAGAGGAAGTGGGCGGACGTAGGCACTATCTGGGTAGAGATAGTCTGAGTTCTTTCCTTACACACACACACACACACACGGTTTACATATATTTTATTTATGTTTTAGGCATAATACGATACACACACACACAAAATAATTATATATATATATAACTAAAACAGTAAGCTGAGAGAGAGTTGTGTGTGACTGTGTCAGTGTGTGTGTATGGGTGGGTTTTGTGTGTGTGTGTGTGTGTGTGTAGGGGTGGTGGGAGGGGAGGTGTGTGTGTGTGTGTAGGGGTGGTGGGAGAGGAGGCGTGGGAGTGTGTGTGTGTGTGTGTGTGTAGGGGTGTGTGTGTGTGTGTGTGTGTGGGAGTGGTACAAATGAACCACCACCAACACAGTGCCTCACTCAGATGAAGGAAGAGGGAGTGCCACTGCTCTCTATCTCTCTCTCTCTCTCTATTTATCTCTCTCTCTATCTATCTATCTATCTCTATTTCTATATCTCTCTCCATCTATCTATCTATCTCCATCTATCTATCTATATATATATATATATATATATATATATAATATATATATATATATATATATATATATATATATATATATATATATATATATATCCCTATATCTCTCTCAATCATGTTTTATTATGTTGGTTCCTTGTCCCTATGATCTGTCCTACTGTCCCTATCCTTTTCCCTGGTTCAATATGGTCTGTCCCTATCCTTTTCCCTAGTTCATATGGTCTGTCCCTGTTCCTCCCTGCTCCCCCCTACCTCAACTTTATACCCTGTTTTTTCCCCTGTCCCTACCCTGCCAGTAAGTAAACGTGCTTTCTTGCCTCTTTCTCTCTCTCTCCCTTACTTCCTTTCTCTCTCTCTCTTTCTCCCTTCCTTCCTTCCTTTCCTTCTCTCTTTTTTTTATTTCTCTTGTTTTTTTCTCATACACCTGCATCAACACTTTACACCATGAAAGCACGGAAGCAGTGTGTGTGTGTGTGTGTGTGTGTGTGTGTGTGTGTGTGTGTGTGTGTGTGTACTATATTCTTTTTTTTACTATTAATTAATAAATTTTTCGATGATGGTGTGTGTGTGTGTGTGTGTGGGAGGGAGGGAGGGAGAGAGAAGGAAGCCTCACCATGTGTTTCCCTCACTGCCGCTTCTCTCTCCCCTCTCTCCCTCCCTCCCTCCCTCCTTCTCTCCTTTCCTCACTCTCTCCTTCGTGTTGTATTTCACTTGGAGTGTAAATAATGAGTGTGTGTTGTTATTTCTGGCGGTGCTGTCCTATTCTCTCTCTCTATCTCTCTCTCTCTACACACACACACACCATTATCATAGAAAAATTTATTAACAGTAAGAAAAGAATATAGTACACACACACACACACACACACACACACACACACACACACACACACACACACACACACACACACACACACACACCATCATCATCATAGAAAAATTTATTAACAGTTATAAAAGAATATAGTAAATGCCATGAAACAGAAGATGGGGAGAGAAGAGGGGGGAAATGAAAGAGAGGGAGAGAGAGTAAGAAGGGGGGAAATGGAAGATAGGGAGAGATAGCAGAGGGGAAAATGAAAGGGAGGAAAGAAGGGAAGGAGAGAGAATAGGGGAAAAGGGAGGATAGGGAGAGAGAAGAGGAGAAAAAGGAGGAAAGAAGGGAAGGAAAGAGAAGAGGGGGAAATGAAAGGTAGGAAGGGAAGGGGAGAGGATGGGAAAAGGGGGGAAGGGAAGGAGAGAGAAGAGAGGAAAATTGAAGAGAGGGAGAGAGAGAAGAGGGGAAAATGAAAGAGAGGGAGAGAAGGGAAAATGAAAGGGAGGAAAGAGGAGAGAAAAGGTCTTGTTGTCTGTTTGGTCCTTGGGTCAAAAGGCAGTAAACTCGATACGGTTCATTTCTTTACCCCACCAGCAGTACCACCAGGACTCCCTTCCCCCTACCCACCTCACTCACTCCCTGCTACTCTCTCTCTCTCTCTCTCTCTCTCTCTCTCTCTCTCTCTCTCTCAGTGATTGTGTAACTCAGGACACTATCAACCATAAATTTTACACCACCTCAATCTATATCATTGGTTCTGATTGGTGATTTGCCCATCAGCTCTCTCACACACACAGAATAGAAGAAGTATTGTGACACCAGCAGAGACCTCGATCTGTGTGTGTGTGTGTGTGCTCGCAAATATTACCAGGTAACAGTAATAATAATAATAATAATTCGAAGAGAGTAAAGATGAATGCAAAAACGAAAAAAACGTTACACACACACACACACACACACACACACACACACACACACACACACAGACACACAGACACACAGACAGACACAGTTAACATCTACGGAATAAACACTCCAAGATTCGCTGTGATAACGAATTGGAAGGTCTCTGTGATTCCTTCTAACTATTTCCTGGCCTACTATTGTTTGAAAGAATCACACACCTTTCAATTCACCAACAAGAGAATATCACTTTATGTATAATAGATATTTATTGTTTGTGAGTTGTTATTGGTGTTGGTAGTGGTTGTGGGTGTTGGCAGTACTTATGGTGTTGTTGATAATGGTTGTGGGTGTTGGCAATAGCTACTCATAACGTTGATGATAGTGTGGTGTTGGCAGTAATCGTAGTGTTGTGTTGGTAGTGTAGTGTTGTTGGTAGTGTAGTGTTGGCAGTACTGGCTTCAGATCCCGGTGGTGTCAGTCATCAGTCCTTATTCTCAGGTTACACGAGGTCAGAAGAGAGAGAGAGAGAGAGAGAGGGGGGGGGATAGAGTTTCTTATATTTTTAAGTACCAAATTTTGAAAGGGGTCGTGCAGCCGGCAGCATAAATTCGCGTCCATCTCGTGTATTTAATATTGCTAATGTGACCAGATAGTTGCATTCTGAACCCGTTTTTATTCCAACAACATACGTTATTTACCATATAAGAACTATATCTGTCATCTCTGCATTAAAATTGTATTGCAACATCACCATAGCTCTGACATACGTAAGTGAAAATGAACCTAACTTATGCTGCCGACTGTACAGTATTGGTATATCTGATATACTGTATATACATGTGTGTGTGTGTGTGTGTGTGACGGAAGAAAGAGAATGGGAGGAGGAGAGAAAAGGAAGGTTCATGAGTGTAGGAAAGATATGTGAGAAAAGGAGAGAAAATTATGATGTAAAGAAGGGAAGAAAAAATGTGTGTGAATATAGTTTATTATTATTATTATTATTATTATTATTATTATTATTATTATTATTATGCAAGGAGACAAGGGTTAAGATACAATAGAATAGACTAATGAGAAAGATAGTGGGCAAGTTATGAAAGAAAACGAATGTCATATGAAGGGTTTTCTGTGTTAACTGGAAGAGTTACTATGGTAAATATTACTCTTGGTGCACACTTTAATTAAATACAACCACAATCAAATATCCACCGACACTTTTCTTCCATAGTATTAAATATATGAAGCAGTGCAAAATGGAAGAGAGAAAATGGGGAAGTGAAGGTAGAAAGATAAGAACGATAATATAATGGGAAAGAGAAGAGAAGAGAAGAAAAGTTTATAAAATTATGTAATTGAGAGGGACAAGTACCAAACAAATCAACATGGTTATTATAGTGAGGGGTGTTATAGGTGGTTATTGCTTGTGGAGGTTGTAATATTCGTGAGTATTGTATAAGATGCTGAAGTTTACTGAATTCAACTCTTAGTAGATTTAGAACTTAAAAAACTCATGTCAGGAGTGGGATTCGAACCCACGCCCGGAAGACCGGACTGCGACCTGAACGCAGCGCCTTAGACCGCTCGGCCATCCTGACTTATAATAGACGGCGAGAATGGGGTTTAATTGTACGTGTGTGTGTTTGTGTAGGTGTGTGTGTAGCTATGGAGTGTGGTATGTGTGTGTGTTTAGGTATAGTGTGGTTTGTGTTTGTGTGATGTAGGTGTAGCTATGGAGTGTGGTGTGTGTGTGTAGCTGTGAAGTGGTGTGTGTGTAGCTGTGTGGTGTGTGTTTGTGTGTGTGTGTGTGTAGCTATGGAGTGTGGTGTGTGTGTGTGTAGCTGTGGAGTGTGGTATGTGTGTGTGTGTGTAGCTGTGAAGTGGTGTGTGTGTAGCTGTGGAGTGTGGTGTGTGTGTGTGTGTGTATAGCTGTGAAGTGGTATGTATAGGTGTGTGGTGTGTGTAGCTGTGAAGTGGTGTGTGTGTGTAGTGGTGTAGGTGTGTGTGTAGCTATGGAGTGTGGTGTGTATATGTGTATGTGTGTGTACATGATTGTGTCCTGCTGACTTGTTGTGGTAATGGAGTCTGGCAGGTCAAAGATCAAAGATAGAGTGTGTTTGTGTGTTTTGTCGACAACCACTATGTGTGTACGAGTCCTCCACCAATCACAAGCTTTCGTTTCACACAACATCACCACTGATTGGCTGAGGTTATCTTTCTGCTGGGTGAGGGTTACACTACTATGAGGGGAAAGGCGAGGTAGGAAGGCAGTGCTCTTGCTGTATCGGTCACTAGTACTCACTACTACGGTCTGTAAAGTGCACGGATGGCAAACCTAACCTAACCTAACTTAATCTAACTATTTGAATATCGGAGTAGTTGGTTAGTTGGTTGGTTGGTTGACGGACTGGTTGGTTGGTTGGTTGACTGACTGGTTGGTTGGCTAGATCCATGGTTGGTTGGTTGACTGTTTGATTAGTTGACCCACGTACTGTATGGTTGATTGGTTGACTGTCTGCTGGACTGGTTGGTTGGTTGGCTCACTATAATTGGTTGGTTGAGTGACTATATAATTAACCCCTGGACACAACAATAAGACACAGGTAACTTCATCAACACCGAGGGAATGAGTGAGTACCTTCAAGAATATTTTGTATGTACAGCAGTCAAGATTTGTTGGTGTGAGAAACAGTGAGATCCTTAAGTTTTGGTTAATTGAACTTGAACGCATTTTTTACCCAACTGTGTAGTACAGTAAATATTCTATCTTACACATAATTTATACATTTATTTAATTAAGGGAGGATTTAATTTGTTGTTGGTAAATCTGTTGGTGTAAATTATCCTTCCAAACTACTAGTAGGCCTATATAATTTAAGCATCAGAACAACATTATTTTTGTTCATCCGGTCGTGTTTCCAATTTAACAAAAGTGAATTACACCCTTATTAATATCGTGTATAATATTAATTTTGTTAGGCTTATAGAGGACACAAAAATATTATGTGAACGTGAAAACATTAGACAGTACTGTATTGTATATTGTTTGAGATACCCATATGTGGATGATTATTATTGACCACGACTGTATGTGTGTATGTATGTGTGTATAATAAGGACGACTTGTAGCCTGTACGTGTTGTGTATGTATGTATGTTGAGATGGCAGGGGTGACTCGTGGTACTCCTGGTGTATTGGTGTTGACTGACCCAGTGACTCATATTACATACCTGGTGAACAAGACTGATGCAGTGACTCACCCTAGTAGTAGTCTGACTCACTCCACTCAGGCTACACCAGTGACTCAGGCTAGGACTAATATGATCCGTGGCTTCTCTGGTACTGACTCACATAGTATAAAGAATGACTCAGATGGTATAAAAACTGACTCAGATGGTAGAAGGACTGACTCTCAAGGCATAAAGACTGACTCACGTGGTATAAAGACTGACTCACGTGGTATAAAGACTGACTCAAGTGGTATTAAGACTGACACACTTGATCTAACCCCTGACTCGGCTGGTATAAGAACTGACTCACATAATAACTCTACTACTAAATCAAAATTAGCAATGAGTGACTCGAGACTGCCCCCCCTCAATGACTCTGAAAAAACGACAACCGAACTGACTCATACTGACTCCAGGAAGTCGCTATCAATGTTGCTGACTCGTGCCATCACTACTTTTGGTGATGATGACGTCGCTGAACTAAATACGATGATTGGACAGTTAATGAAAGAATATGATAGTGGTGAAAATAGTGGTGATGGGAATGGTGGTGATGGTGGTAGTGGTGGTGATGGTGGTGGGAATGGTGATGGTGATGGTGGTGGTGGTGTTAGTGGTGGTGATTGTGGTAGTAGTAGTGGTGGTGTTAGTGGTGGTGATTGTGGTAGTAGTAGTGGTGGTGTTAGGAATGATGATGGAGATGATAGTGGTGGTGGTAATGGTAGTGGTGTCAGAGATGGTGGTAGTAACAGCGTGGGAGAAAGTGGTGACACAGATAGTGACAGTCTCAGAAACAGTGCTAGTAGTACCATGGACAGAGATAGTGCTAGTAGTACCATGGACAGAGATAGTTCTAGTAGTACCATTGACAGAAATAGTGCTAGTAGTACCATTGACAGAAATAGTGCTAGTAGTACCATTGAAAGAGCTAGTGTTGTTATTAATGGTAGTAATAATAATGATGTCATTACCATTAATAACACCATACCTGACTCTCACTACCATCATCACCAACACCAACAACCACCACCACCACTACCAATATTCTCTGAGGAAAATCTCTCATCAGACACAATGAGACGTAACTTGGAGGTTGAGGCTTGGTTATACAGTGTGGAAGAGTTATGTCAATGTTGTACAAGGTGTGAGGAGTTGTTGTTAGTTAAGGTACACACTGCTTGTAAAGGTCTTGCTGTGTTTATTGTCAACAATTCTATGCTACCAAGAGCCAAGACTTGGGAAAATTTTAAGCAACAGTTCAGAAGCACATTTAAAAAACCTGTGTTCCTGGCATCCATTTTAGATTACTTTTCAAATTTTAAAATGAAGGAAAACCAAAGTCCAAAGGATTATGTTAATGATATTGAAAAGATGATTGTGTTCACGTCCTCTGATCTTCCACCCAGTGTTGACCAAGCAAGGTTACTCAAGAAGATGTTTAAAAATGGTATTCCCACCTGGCTTCAGGAAAAGCTGGTGGTGTTTTGGGTTCTTGATATGGACTCTGTTGTTAGTCATGCCACCAGACTCTGGCAAGAAAGAAAAGGTTTAGTCAGTGAGTCAGAGTCAGTGGCCACATCATCCAGTGTTGGTGTTATTGTTACACATCTGGAGTCATCTTTACATGTAACATCCAACATGAGTCAAGACTGTCAAGGTTCAATACAATCACTGGACACTGTAAACTTTGAGGAAGATGTGGACTGTGAGTTACAACAAGCTGCTTTACCCACTGTGAGTCAAGACTGTCAAGGTTCAATACAATCTCTGGACACTGTAAACTTTGAGAGAGATGTGGACTGTGAGTTACAACAAGCTTTACCCACTGTAAGTCAAGACTGTCAAGGTTCAATACAATCACTGGACAATGTAAACTTTGAGAGAGATGTGGACAGTGAGTTACAACAAGCTTTACCCACTGTGAGTCATGTTGATCCTAATATGCTGGATAATGATAATGAAGATTACACTGTTGTCAATAATTGTGAATCCAATGTGAACCTTATTACCTCACAGGATAATGATGATAATATTGATAATTTCACAACTGATGAAAGTCTTGATACCCAAGATTCTAATGCTTCATCACCACTTCCCCATGACCTTCCATATAGGTCTACAGACATTTCTTACACAAATGTTCCTCACATGAACATTCCTCATATGAATGTAGCACATGAGAACAGAGATGATTCTCACACCAATACCATGAATGTGTTTCATGAAGATGACAACCAAGTGATGGCCAGTAGCCAAGTCCATCTGACTCACACTGTTACCCATAATACACACAGTATATCCTTCCAGAAGACAAGGAGACAAGGTCCCAGGAAACACCACCAAAGGAACTCTAGGAAACATCATCATGGTCTAAGGAGATCCTATGGGTCCTTTACCATCCCTCCCAATGTTCTTGCCCTTCCACCTGCTTCCTCAGACTATAACACCCAGGGATATATCCAGAGATCACAGACACAACATGATCATTTAGTCCCACAACCTGTAATTGAATCTGTAAGCAGTGGAAGCCAACGATACAATGACAACCAAAGGGATCATATTACTACCCATCCTATGCATCATTATGGTAGACGAAGACTTATCAATAGGTCATCACATCCTCCCCATAGACGACCTCACCATGATGCCTTTCCTACATGTTATCATTGTGGTTCCCAGGGACATATCCAGAGATTCTGTCCAACTCTGAGTCAACAGAATGTAGCATCACAACACACACATCATTTCAGGGGAAGGAGGAGACGTCCAAGAACACACATATATAATACAATGTTACAGCAGTCTGTTGGAATGGTTGCTTGCTTGCCATCTACATTCAAGAAGATGTGAAATGAGTGAATTTTCTTCAAACTTCATTATTCACATCAAAGTTTTTGTGACTTTTCAGTGTTCCCTTTAATTTTTTCCATATATCTGTATCCTATTGCTTTCCTTCCCTTAATCAAAGATGACCTATGGCAACTTTCACTAACCAACATAGGAGCATCTTGAATCCTCCAACGTACTGTATGCCAGGAAACAGGACCAGATTAACAAAAATAATTGCATCCTGTTACCTGGAGTAGTTTGGAGGAATCGATTTCTCCATATTTATAAATACTATACCTTAAACATTTAGTATTTTGTTGCCCTCATATTGTACTACAGTATTCCACATCAAACCTGAATACAATACAATACAGTATTTCTCTTGATTCAAAACACCTCACAAATGACATACAAAATGGCTATTTCATTATGTACATTTTCCTTACAGAGAAAATACAGCTACTCACAAAAACGAGAGAGGTCTGTATAAATGATTAATTCCCCGTCAAGTAGCCTCAATTTCATGATATAACACATTTCCCCTGAAGTGTGTGTGTGTGTGTGTGTGTGTGTGTGTGTGTGAGTGTGTGAGTGTGTGAGTGTGTGAGTAGCAATTGACCCGGGCCACAGTAGTAATGGGTTTGATGAAGCCTATGTCCAGTGTCAGAACATTAGAATATAATTATATAAATATATATTATTTAGATATATAAAAAATACATAATAATAAAATACAGAAATATTGACAGTACAGTATAGTACTAATTATTCTGTATACATGTGTACTGTATATTGCTGTTCAAAATAGAAGAAGGATGTACTGTACTGAAAAAATAATTGGTTTTCTCACACCATTTCTTACCATGACAAATATTCTTGAAGTTAATTTCTACTGCCATCCATTACTTGTTGTTCTCCAACATATATAAACAGTAAATAACTCAATGGGGTAACAATACACTTTTAGTATAATAGTACATAAGAATGCTTCAATTCCTCCAAAGAATGCCAGGAAACAGGACCATATAAACAGAAATAAGAGTGACTTGTTGCTTGGAATAGTTTGGTGTTGTAGTCAGTTGCTCCAGATTTACCAACACTGTACACATATTATCCCTTAAGAATACAGTACAAGTTTATTACGGTTCCTTTTCTTATACCAACCAACCAACCATCCTGTCATTCACTCTCAGTCATTCCTCCTTCACTTCCCAACACAACCACAGTTAATTTGTCTTCAGTTGATGTGAGGTAAATTAAGGTAAGCATTATGTGTGTTAATATTTTCTTAATACTGTATCTCATGAATAACGGTACTATTGAAAATGCTAGGTACTGTATTGTGTAATTAAGCCTGAAAAAGTATATTGTTAAGTAATGTATCATTAGTTTAAAGAGCTGATAGTATGATACATACCCTGTATGTAGATAATAGGAAGCATACAAAAACCTTATCAATATTTAGGGGTAAAAACACATTAAAATGTACAGTATAGCTTTGTTATAACACTAATTAAATAGCCAGTGTAAAATTGATATCCACTACATCATAATTTTGACACCATTGAAGACCACCAAATGTTTACCCATATCACATTTTTGCCTGTAGTGATGTGACCAGGTTTTGACTTTAAAATATTTCCTTCATGCTGCTGCCCCTCCTCTCTGTCTCCTTCTGCTATGTACTACAGTCTTCATTCTTTCTCTTTAATTTCATGCACATAATTTACACTGCTTGTCTTACCCACAGAGATGTGTACCAGAATTTGTGAATGCTGCCTTCAACCGTCCTGTAGAGGTGACCAATACTTGTGGAGTGGAGCGTCCACAAGAGTATTGCCTCCAGACAGGTGGTTACGGCTCTAAGAAGGCATGTGAGATGTGCAATGCTTTCATCCCAGCACTTGCCCATCCACCTCACTACCTCACTGACTTCAACAACAATGACAATGACACCTGGTGGCAATCTGAGACCATGTATGAAGGCATCCAGTACCCAAACCAAGTCAACATTACTCTCAACCTCGGTACATTATTATCTTACCTTGGGAAATTATTATAACAGTGAAAGGAGGAGATGCAGACTTACTGACATATTATTTCCCAGTATAGTTTTAATTATGGTCATTATAATAACTACACTATAATTATATACCCTACATAACAAGTAGTAGACTGTTTGTTATGGGTTGCAGAGTGTGGGAAAATTATAACACCAATGATTCACTTTTAAGTAATGTGTGTACAGTACAGTAGGCTACCCTTAGATACAAATTTACCAACAGTCCTGTGTTTATAAGTTGTAAATAAATACCTACAGTACTGTATAATTATAGTTATGTTAATAGTTGGTGTAAATTTTCTTGGATTGCTTTACTGTACTTGATGGACTGAGTGTAAAATTAAGTGATGAATACAAATACTGTTGTGTATGTATTACGGTATATTTATATCAAGGGTAAAGTGCAACAACTCTTAAATCTAACTACTCACTACATAGATACACTCTTTTATTCTCTCCTACAGGCAAGGCGTTTGACATTACATACGTGCGTTTACTCTACCATTCCCCAAGACCCGAGTCCTTTGCTATCTTCAAGCGCAGTTCATATCAGGACGAATGGACGCCTTATCAGTATTACAGGTAAGACAGAAAAGGTCTACTGTACATTGTATTTTTAGTAATATTGTTATGAGTCACTGCCTTAATGGGTGTGGGAGTAGGGGAACAGGCTTGAGGGGGTTTGGGGGTAGTGGGAGTAGGGGACAGGCTTGGGGGGGATTAGAGGGGTGTGGGAATAGGGGAACAGGCTTGGGGTGGGTAGAAAGCCTGTCCCTTATTCCTGCACCCCACTAACTCCCCCCTCCCAAGCCTGTCCCCCTATTCCCGCACCCCATTAAGGGCAAGATATAGTTAGATACTGTATGTTAATAACAGTTAGTTTATAGTATAAATACAGTATAAGTAGGTAAGTATTAAATATATAAGTATAAGTATTAAAGGTAAGATAGTGTTTGATATAGGACTAATGTTAGTAACAGTTAGTTTATACAGTACTGTAGTTACCCGTCCAGATCTTGGAAAAAAATAGAATATAAATTGTTGTTGTGATTTTACTGTACTGTACTGAGTGTTTACCTCGTCAGTGCCACTTGCCGCGACACCTACGGCATCCTCGACTCGACCTATGTGAGACGGGAGGATGAGACGAGGGCCCTGTGTACCTCAGAGTTCTCCGACATCTCTCCTCTGACGGGCGGCACTGTGGCCTTCTCTACCCTCGAGGCCAGACCTTCAGCTTATAACTTTGAGAACAGTCCAGAGTTACAGGTGGGTTATAGGGGGGAGAGAAAGAGAGAGAGAGAGAGAAAGAGAGAGAGAGAGAGAGAGAGAGAGAGAAGAGAGAGAGAGAGAGAGAGAAAGAGAGAGAGAGAACATTGATGGTACAGTATTGATGATATTGGGAAATAATCTATCAACATTTCATTTATTTAGTTATTCATTTACTGTATCAGGATAATATACACTCATGAAAAACATTACAGTATTTTTGTTTCTGATTTGGTTTTGTGGTGTATGTATGTATGTACTGTACTGTATGTGTTTGTTTGTATTACAGGATTGGGTTACAGCCACTGATATCCGCATCATCTTGGATCGCCTCAACACCTTCAGAGATGAAGTGTTTGGTGATCCCAAGGTACTCCAGTCTTACTTCTATGCCATCACTGACCTGGCTGTTGGAGGAAGGTAAGCACTAGCATATAAAGACATAATGTGTCTAAAACAACTATAACTTATGTACTGTAATGAATTAGCAATATACATCAGCTGCAGCATACATACAAACATACAGTACATACATTTATTAACTCATATCAACAGTAGGTCAGAGATTACATATGACGAGTGAACTTAATAACAAATACAATACCAAACATCACCAATAACCCAGCAGGAACTAACCCCACAACCCTATCCTATAACCCCCTCTCCCCCCTCCCCTGGCAGGTGTAAGTGTAACGGTCATGCCTCAGAGTGTATCGTGGCGACGGGTGTTGGAGGACAATCCCAGTTGGTGTGTCAATGTGAACACAACACAGGAGGGAGGGATTGTGAGGAGTGTCTACCCTTCTATAATGATTCACCCTGGGACCGTGCCACCTCCACCGACGCACATGAATGTAGACGTGAGTACTGTGGGGTTTTTTATTCATTCTATAGTTACCGTAGTTATTATTGAATGTTTACACTCTATGCTTTCTGTATTTTGTTGTATAACGATTCACCCTGGGACCGTGCCACCTCCAGACGTGAGTACAGTACTGTGTTTTTATTTCTCCTACAAGTCATTATTATACCACCACAAGTATAGGTGTGAGTAGAACTGTATGTTTTGTCATATTTCCTGGTGTGTGTGATGTAGTGTTTACGGTCATAGCTATTTTGTATTTTTCGTTCTGTATTACATGCCCTGTGATCGTGTATGAAAGTTGGAGGCTTCTGATTCCTCCTGACTATGCCATGAAACACGCTCCTTCCATGTAGTTGGTGTTTGGTGGCAATATTTGAAGGGCTCATTGACCTCCTATTTTCTTGTTGTTGCTTTCTCGTGTATGTGACGTGGAATGTTATTTATCAAGTCAGAAAATTGGTACGTTGAAACTGTAATGCCTTATGGGTTTCAGAGAGAGAGAGAGAGAGAGAGAGAGAGAGAATTACACACACTTATGAGAAGGGGACAAATGATTATTTTCACATTTGCTGTCAACATTCATGTATAGATTGTAATGATAAATATATCTTGACCATTTAGTGGGATTTTCCATAGAAATCTTTTACTTTCTACAAACTGTAATATATATAAAAACTTCAGTCTGAGGTGAAGTTAATTGAAGGTTATGATTCCTCCAAACTATACAACAAAACAGATGATTCCCTATTGTTAACACACAGGATGTTTCGTGTGTGTGTGTGTGTGTAAATGAGTGAGTGAGTGAATGTGTGTGGGGTGGTTCTACTGTGTGTGTGTGTGTAAATGAGTTAGTGAATGTGTGTGGGTGTGGGTGTGAATGAGTGAGTGAATGTGTGTAGGGTGGATCTACTGTGTGTGTGTGTGTGTGTGTGTGTGTGTGTGAATGAGTGAGTGAGTGAGTGAGTGTAACAACCCCAGTTTCTTTCTTTTAAGGGGAAAGTACATACAGTGCTGGTAAAGTGAATAGGTTCCAAATGATTCCTCCAAACATTTCTAAGATAACAGGACACCAATATATTTGTCCATATGATCTGTTTCCTGACGTAGTTTGGTGGAATATATAATAAATACCCCCTTATAAAATTGGCATCGGTGGGTACTGGCTGGCTGGCTGGTGGGTAGAGAATAATATATAAGAGGACGTCGTATCTACCTCAGCGAGTCAGTGTGTGTGAAGCAGGTGTAGGGGATGGACGCAGCATCACCTTCCTCCTGCTCCCTTACACCTGGCTCATAACACCTGTCTCTAGTGCTTCGTCTAACCCACACCATTCGTTACTAAGGTCATTAATGGTGATAATGACGTGTTCCTGGCGACCAAAGGAGTGCTGTGGTGTGCGTGTTTCCACCGCTAGTGTTACGGTGTGACTGCAGGCGAAAGGAAATTGTTTGTGGTTATGTACTCTACTCGTATATGAATGAAAAGCGAAGGAGAGAAAGAAAACTGCGTGTGTGTGTGTGTTTGTGGGTGTGTACGTGCGCTAAGCCAGAATTATTACCTTATTAACTAACTATAAATATATAAATGAAATAGAAAAGTGACATACAACAACGACAACAAGCAAACACGTAAATTAATAAATAGAGAAAGAAAGGAAGGACATTGGAAGAGATAAGGAAAGATATTATTGACGCGTTCTGAAGTTATGCATTATTATTATTATTATGAGGAAAAACAATGAGAATATTAGGAGTGGAGTGGTTTGTGGTGATGATGAACACACACACACACACACAGAAACACACACACACAGAAACACACACACACACACGGATCCCTTTCTTTCCCATGTACTTTAAAATTCTTCTTCATCTGTCCCTCCTTCCTTTTATTTTCTTGGTTCTCTCTTACTGCTGTTCCTCCTTTCCTTTTATTTCCTTGGTGTTTTATTTTTACTGTCCCTCCATTCCTTCTATTTCTTTGGTGTTTTCTTTCTACTGTCCCTCCTTTCCTTTTATTTCTTTGGTGTTTTCTTTCTACCATCACTCCTTTCCTTCTATTTCCTTGGGTTCTTTCTTACTGCTATCCCTCCTTTCCTTCTGTTTCCTTGTTGTTTTCTATCTACCGTCCCTCATTTCCTTTTATTTCCTTGTTGCTTATAAGGAAGGAAGAGGTGGAGTAGCCTACATGACTGTGTGTTTCCAGGCCAAGCTATGTCTTTTCTCTTCCTTTCTCAGCTGATATGAAGAGCTGAGGTCAGAGAGGTACTTACACACACACATACACACACACACACACACACATACATATATATATATATATATATGGTACATATATTTCAACCTACACATACACACATATATATATATATATCAACCTACACACATACACACACACATATACATACATATATATTTCTCAACCTACACACACACACACCTACATGTTAACCCACGCCCATACACACATAAGAGTTGTCTGCGCCCACACCTGACGTCTTATAAGGAAGAGGACCCATTGAAAACTGTGTGTCTGTCTCTGTGTGTGTGAGTGTGTGTTGAGATATATAGATGTGTGTGTGTGTGTGTCTGTCTGTCTGTCTGTGTGTGTGTGTGTGTGTGTGTGTGTGTGTTTGGTCACGGTTCATGAATCTCCAGGGGTGAAAGTTTGGTTCCACAGCTGATGCAGGCAGGTCACACACACACACACACACAGTCACACACACACACACACAGTCACACACACACACACACTACCTCACTTACACTCGCTTTCATACACACACACACACACACACACACATATCAACATAAATAAATACCAAACAAACGAATCAACCATCTCTCTCTCTCTCTCTCTCTCTCTCTCTCTCTCTCTCTCTCTCTCTCTCTCTCTCTCTCTCTCTCTCTCTCTCTCTCTCTCTCTCTCTCTCTCTCTCTCTATCTCTATCTCTATCTCTATCTCTATCTCTATCTCTATCTCTATCTCTATCTCTATCTCTATCTCTCTCTCTCTCTCTATCTCTCTCTATCTCCTCTTCTCTTCTCTTCTCTTCTCTCCCTTTATTTTATTATTGTGTTGTTGTGTGGTGTGTGAATGAGGACCACAGATAGATGAGTCATTACTGGAGCTCTGTGAACCCTCCAAACTAATCCAGGCCACAGAACCCTTCAGTATTTCTAATTGGGAATCTGTTGCCTGGAGTAGTTTGGAGAATTCATAAAGCTCCAGTAAGGGCCCTCAATTTTTTTTTTTTAAACTACGGGTGTAAGTTTATAGCCAATAATTTTTGGTTTGTCTCGCTGTTTGTATCCTGCCGAGGCCCAGCAGGTGTGTGTGTGTGTGTGTGTGTGTATGTGTGTGTGTGTGTGTGTGTGTGTGTGTAAGGCGTATATGGGCGTGGTCATAGCAGTAGCAACCCACGCCTGCACGCCCACCACGCACGGTAACCAAACACACATAATGTTGGACACTCATTCTAACCTGTAGACTCATGCAGCCACCAAAGAAAAACAACAATCATCAATAATAATTATATATATATCACACACCATACACTTATTACACACACACACACACAGTGTGTTGTGTTTGAGTGAGTGTGTGTGTGTGTTTGTGTGTAAGTGTGTTATATTGTGTTGAGAGAGTGAGTGTGTGTGTGTAAGTGTGTTATGTTGTGTTGAGAGTGAGTGTGTGTGTGTAGGTGTGTTGTATTGAGAGTGTGTGTGTGTGTGTGTGAGTATGTGTGTGTGTAAGTGTGTTGTGTTGAGTGAGTGAGAGTACCCTTTCTTCCTCCTACACCTACACTGTACACACACACACAGACTGGTTCACCCACACGTACTCTACGGTATACTTCCACAGTAGAAAACAGAGAGAGAGAGAGAGAGAGAGAGGGAGAGAGAGAGAGAGAGAGAGAGAGAGAGAGAGAGAGAGAGAGAGACAGACAAATAGACAGACAGAGCTATAGTTCTCCACTCACACATAGGCTACATACAGTATAACACACACATACACACACACACACACAAACAGAATAGTTCCACCCCCCTCTCACACACATATATAAATTAGAACACACACACACACTACGACGTTCAGTGATCTTCTAGTTAGTTAGTGCCTCAAACTATTTTCATCAAGTCCTCAACTGAGAAAAATCGATCTCCTTACTTATAGGTTACGAGTCCAGTGCATACGAACCATTCAGCCACTCTGGGAGATGTTCAAGTTGGTAAATTGAAGGATTACTGATTTCAACAAAGTATTCCACGAAACACTGAACCCATTATTATTAGTAACATTAAAGTTGTCTGGTTTCCTTAAAATCTATCTCCCTCAGATATAATAATAATAATAATAGTATAACCGTATAGTTAATTTTCAGAATTTGTAAATGACTGAAATTGAAAGAGGCAATTAAGTGAGGTGAGGATGTCGGTAAAGTGAAGTGAATTTATTAAAAGAAGTGAGTGAGTTATTTGAAAGAGAAGTGAAGGATTGACGTAATTAATTCGAACTGAAATAATTTAGGGAAGCGATCGAGTTATTTAATCTGGAAGAGAAGTGAAGAATTGAAGTGAGTGAGTGAGTGAGGTGTATCATTAATTTTGTGGTGATGAGTGAATGAATGTTTGGGTTACAGCCTATAGTTATATATACAATATATACTGAATATATTTATATACTGTAAGACTGGGGGCTGTATTTTTGTAGAAGAAAGAGAGGAGGAGAAATAAAGGAGGGACAACAAGCTGAAAGGATATATAAGAGATCAGAATAAGAAAGATAAAAGAAGGAAAAAAAGGACAGCAAGCAGAAAAAGGATAAAAAAAATTAAGGAAAGGAAGGACAGTGAGTAGAAAAGGAAAAATACAAGAAGCAGAAATAAAAAGGAAAAAAGGGGAAACAGTTAGCAGAAAAAAAAAAGGAATAAAAAAAAAGGGAGAACAGAAAGCAGAAACAGAAAAAAAAAGAAACAGAAAGGTGGGAACAGCCAAGAGAGAAGAATAAATAAACTAAAAGAAGAAGAGGAGGGTTATAATATAAAGTTGAAAATATAACTACAGGAACTAGACTGATTGACTCGGGATTGAAAGATAGACAGACTATTCCAAGCAACAACAGAACACCATTATTTTTTTATCTTCTGGTGCTGACAATGTGGCGTTGGTGTGTATGTTGTGTGTTGGTGTTGGTGTTGGTGGTGGGTGGAGTCAGATCACAGCGAGGAGACCAACAAATCTATGGAACTCAATCATGTACGTTCTTTACTACGTTCTTTATTACGTTCTTTACACTCGTATTTTTTATTTTTTGTTCTTGTTACTTTAATTTAGAATCGTTAGTGATTTTAAGAGGGAAGTTAGTTTTGTGTTGGTAAATCTGGAGCAACTGAATCCTCCAAACTATTCCAAGCAACAACAGAACACTATTATTTTTATTCTTCTGGTCCTGTTGTTTCCTAGCATATACTTTGGAGGAATCAAGGCACTCCAATGTAACAAAAAAAAAACTTCTACCTTAATTAAGCTATGGTATTTGTTAATATTTTCTAATATATTTACTTTAAATATATTAAATTTAGTTTATATTTGTTAATATTTTTTAATATATTAACTTTAAATATATTTAATTAATTTAGTTTAATTAAATGCAGAGATGACATACTGTATATATATTTCTCATATGGTGAATTAGTACACAATATTAGAATAAAAACTGGTTCAGGATACAACTGTATATCTGATTATATTAGAATTATTAAGGGTGTGTGGGAGTAGGGGACAGGCTTAGGGGGGTGCGGGAGTAGGGAGACAGGCTTGTGGGGGTTAGGGGGGGTGCAGGAAGAGGGGACAGGCTTCCAACCCCCCACCCCAAGCCTGTCCCCCTACTCTTACCCCCCCAAAAAAAAAAACCAAGCCTGTCCCCCTATACCCACACACTCTTAAGTAAATGAGATGGTCGTGAATTTATGGTACCGACTGTATGTATGTATGAATATGTGTGTGTTGGCATAAACTAACACACACACACCTCCATGTTTGGCATCACAGGAAGGAAGGGCAAGGATAAGTAAGTGAGTGAGTCAATGTTTGAGTGAAGGATGTGTGTGTGTGTGTGTGTGTGTTTGAGTGAAGGGTGTGTGTGTGTGTGTTTGAGTGAGGGTGTGTGTGTGTGTGTGTGTGCGGCCAACTATAAAAAAAATAGTGTTTACATCTTATATCCTTTAATAATTATAATACAATCATTTGCCAACATCAATGGTTTAACTAACTAACTTGGGATGAGAGTGAGAGATGGTTGGACCAGGGCTAGCAACAAGGATATAATTTTATTTTATTATTATAGAGAGGGTCAGGGGCGATTAATTAAACCAGTTATATATTTGTTTGTATGATATATATTATAATAACTGTTAGTGTTAGTTTACTATTTTTGTTTGTCATGGTTTTTTAGCTGATTATTCCGGGTCAGGTAATATAAACAAAGAAGTGTGTATGTGTGTGTGTGTGTGAGTGTGTGTGTGTGTGTGTGTGTGTGTGTGTGTGGTGATAGTAGGATGGTAGCAGTGTGAATGATGATATGTGTGTATATGTGTGTGTGTGTGGTGATAGTAGGATGGTAGCAGTGTGAGTGATGATATGTGTGTGACAGCCTCCCAGCCATGCACACACACATATACATACATATATATATAACCTGGCGTCCTGACAAGACACACATAGTCACACACACATACACCGTCCACCCTCACACCCACGCACAGACACCGCCCGCCTTCACGCTTGTACACACACACACACACACACACACACCTCATCAATGTGTCTAATTAAACGTTTGGGAGGGGATAGAAAGTCTGTCCCCTATTCCCACACACCCCTAACCCCCCCCCAAGCCTGTCCCTCTATTCCCACACACCCCTAAACCCACTCCTCCAAGCCTGTCCCCCCTATTCTCGCACCCCCTTAATGAAGTTCTCTCTTATGGTCAAATTGGATGACTAATGATTCCTCCAAACTATATCACTAAACATTCGATCTTAATGTTATTGTGTGTGTATGGACAGAGGCTAGTGTGTGTGTGTATATGTGTGTGTGACTGTGTATATGTGTGTGTGACTGTTTGTGTGTGTGTGTGTGCAGAGGCTACTTTATATCTATTTGTGTATGTGTATTTGTGTGTGTATATATATACTTTTATATTGTCGTATCCATAACTGGACAACTCATATAATTTTACTGACGACAGCGAGGGTTTTGTACGAACTCATCAACATCACAACAGAGACCGGGGAAATCATCTGTAAGTGTGTGTGTGTGTGTTGTGTGTGTGTGTGTGTGTGTTGTGTGTGTTGTGTGTGTGTGTGTTGTGTGTGTGTGTGTTGTGTGTGTGTGTTGCTTCCAGAGTGACGTCGGAAAAGAACACAAAACAATCGATAGAGAACAGTTGTAATTAAAGTTTTATTCCCTTGTCACTTTTATTTTTTGTTGGTGGAATGTGCATGTAGTTAGTAGATGCTTGCTTTGATCTTTGTTGTGGTTAGTTGTTGTTGTTGTTGTTGTTTGAATAGTGTGGTTTGATAGTGGTTAGTTGTTGTTGTTATTGTTGTATAAATAGTGTGGTTTGATAGTGGTTAGTTGTTGTTGTTGTTATTGTTGTATAAATAGTGTGGTGTGATGACTTGGACGTGCTGGTGAGATAATAATTGACATAGTGATTTTGACGTAGTAACTTAAATACGATATTGTACAGGCGTGGTCAAAAATAATCATCCACATATGGATAACTCTAACAATTTACTGTCTAATGTTTTCACGTTCACATAACCTATTTATTGGAGAGTTTATCAGCAAAGGAACAGAGGGGAAGCTGTCATACCCTTACGTGAGTTACCCCTATATGGATGATTTTTTTTTACCACGACTGTACGTGGTGAGTAATTTAACTGCTGTGGTGACAAAATATTCTTTTTTGTTATTATTGCATGACCGTGTTGTATGATTAATTGCGGTGGTAAAAAATATAATGTATGTTTGTATACTGTTCTACAAGTATATAATATATCCCATTCTCTTAACCAGGTGAAAATGTAAGTACAGTACCTATAGGCCTACTCCTTTATTATTATTATTATTATTTTGTTTTCTTTCGTGAAATTAGTTAACGATTAACTGTGCTGTACTGAAGACAATCTGTGTTAACTATATTGATTAACTGGGCTGGAGGAGGATAGAACAGGAGGAAACAGCAGTGAAGGAGGGAGTGAAGGAAAGGAGAAGGAGGAACACATTATTATGAATACACCTCGAGGCATCTACACCCACTTCCTCCTCCTTCTCCGTCTCCTTTATCTTCTTCTATCCATCTTCTTTCCTAGATCTTTATTTCCTTGCTTACTATAGATAAAACTTGTGAATGGAAATGTTACGTTTATATTAAAGCCTAGCTGTGTGTAACTGATGGACAGTTATCAGTTAATTAATATTGCCATGTAAGCACTCATTCTCATTCATTCATTCATTCATGGATTTTGTCTACCACTTTGGGTTGTTGCCAAAAGTTACCAACAACGATGTTCAGATACTTTGTTCCCCCCCAACTGTACAAGTAAATGTAAGTGTAGATCAGACCACCTGCACTGAACTCCCTCCAGGACACAATACCCGTGTCTCTTCCATACCTTACTTGGCCAGGCAGGCAGGTAGGTAGGTAGGTAGGGCAGGGCAGGACAGGGTGCGAGTCTCCATCACTTGCAACCTCACACAATATATATATATATATATGTTCGATTGAAGTATAGCCTATCAGTTTCATATGTCCTCAATCTGTACCACATCTACGATTCTGGAACATTAGCTAAAAATAAAAAAGTAGGCTACGCCAACTATATTCCTCAACCATCAAACTCCATCATTTGCAAGGCGTCATTTTAGATTCATTGGTGTCTATTCTCTCTCTCTCTCTCTCTCTCTCTCTCTCTCTCTCTCCACACACTTTATGAATGACTTGTTGGTTCCCGGTGTAGACAGACCTTTTACCTTGCCCGTCCAGCCAGTCAGTCAGCAGGGCAGGGAAGGGTAGGTAGGGTAGGCAGGGCAGGGTATAGGGATGGGTGGGAAGGTAGGCAGGGCAGGGCAAGGTTGGGTAGGGTAGGTAGGGTATAGGATTGGGTGGGTGTGTAGGTAGGTATAGGTAGGATGGGACAGGCTATAATATACTTTACCTTGCCCTCCAGCTACATGTACCGTCTCACACACACAACCTGTTTTCTTTTTGTACTGACAATTACAAAAGTTCTATTTATCCCTCATTCAGTTCTCGCTATAAATCTGTTGTATAAACATCGGCGCATCTATCTGTTACAAAAGATTCTTCCTTTAATTAATTCCTCTGTCCTTGTGTTGTTCTTTATAGTTCATTCACCACCACAGTCATTGTTGTTGTTGTTGTTGTTGTTGTTGTTTTCTGTGTGTTGCATGGAGTATCGAGTAAGGATAAGAGTTGCTACTTTATTACTCATTATTTCGCCCTTGTGTTGTTGCAGCGTGTATTTCTGTAAAGATACATTGATACTCAAATTATTGCTACTTTAATTAGGAAGTTGGAAGTTATTTTTACTTCTATGTTTCCGTAGACACGTAGTGAGTGAGTGACTGTGAGTGAGTCATATCGGCGGCGGCCTCATTAGATTCATTAGGAGTTTCAGCACAAGTATTAATAACTGATCCTCGTATGATTCTATTCAAAGTAATGTAGAGATCCAGTAAGCGGTACATGTGCTGTTTTTGCAGTATGTAACTGTAATAATAAGATACACAAACCTTTACTACTTTAATTATTTTGTTTTTCTCCTTATTTGTGTTGTTATTGCAGCGTGTAATTGTAATGGGTACTCGAACCGTTGCTACTTTAATTAACTCTTTTCTCCTTACTTTGTGTTGTTATTGCAGCGTGTAATTGTAATGGGTACTCGAACCGTTGCTACTTCGACCAGGAGTTATATGACCAGACCGGCCATGGTGGATATTGTCTGGATTGTGCTGGTAATCGTGCTGGACCAAACTGTGAACGATGCAGAGATAACTACTACGACAGAGATGATGGTGTCTGTATTGCTTGTAACTGTAATGAAATTGGTAAGTGGACATTGTTTTTGTTTTGTTTTGTACCGAGTATAATTATGTAGGGTCCTTTTTATTTTGTTGGATAAAATTACTAACCTAACCCAATCCTAACCAAACCAAATCAAACCAAATCTAACCTAACCTGACATGAACCAACCCAACCTATCCTAACCTATCCTATCATATCCTAACCAAACCAAACCCAACCTATCCTAACCAAACTTATCTCAACTTATCCCAACCCAACCTATCTCAACTTATCCCAACCCAACCTAACCCAACCTATCCCAAATCAAACCAACCCAACCTATCCTAAACCTATCCCAACCCCACCTAACCTAACCCAATCAAACCTGACCTAACCCAACCAAACCAATCCCAATCCAAACCTGACCTAACCAATCTCAACCTAACCAAACCAGACGTGAGCCTAACCATTATAAATATATATGATGTGTTGTTGTAGGTTCACGCAGCCTGCAGTGTGCCAGTGATGGAAGGTGTCAGTGTAAACCTGGAGTCACTGGTGAGAAATGTGACCACTGTGCCGAAAACTACTTTGACTTTGGGCCACAGGTGAGATAATTAATTAATTTTTGGGGGGGTTGGGGGGGAGTTTGGGGACAGGCTTTGGGGGGGCTTAGATGGGTGTGGGAGTAGGGGGACAGACTGGTGGGGGGTAGGATGGTCCAGGAATAGGGGGACAGGCTTTCTACCCACCCCAAGCCTCTCCCTCTATTCCTGCACCCTCCCCCAGTCCTCCCCCTTATACATAAATAATATACATAAATATTTTCCATAGTTTCTCTCCATTTGTACATTTGTGACTCATGTGTTCAGCCATTGTTTACATTTATGTTGATTCATCCCAGCCTGATTATGTTAAAGTTAAGATTCCTGTTGCTGAAATTTAGAGTTACCTATTTTATTAAACAAATGTAAAAATGATTGTTTTTCTCTTTCAGGATAGAGTTTTTGGTGTTCAGGTCAGATGCATGGATTTCTGATGCTATTCAATGTTGCTATAATGTTTTCATACAGTTGCTTTGGACGTCATTAGTTGATTTTTTACAAAGAGGATAGGCCTATGCTTATTTGTGCAATACAGCATACAGTGGTGAAATTACATAGTTCATAATTATTTTGTAGCCTTTTTTTATGAGAAGTAGAGGTTATTGATTATTTATTGTTTTTGTTTATTTTGTTTATTTATGAGAAGTAGAGGTTATTGATTATTTATTGTTTTTGTTTATTTTGTTTATTTATGAGTAGAGGAGGTTATTGATTATTTGTCGTTATTGTTTTTTAAGCGCCAAATTTTTTCGTAACTTTTTGCAATAGTAGGCCTACTGTCCGGAGTTGTGTTTCCCTGATTCCCGTGTCCATGTGAAATAATGATAGTGTGTGCATTTAAAGTATATAATTATACTGTCATACTAATATCTGGCTGACTTGTATAAAACCAAAAGTTGAAGTAAAAATATTAATACTTTTCTTGTTGATGTTGTCGTTTGTATAATGAAGCGTGTGGTGTGGATTAGATTTTTAATACTATATAATATTGAGTGATGTGTTTGTGTGTTAAATATTGGGACATATATATAGTGAAGGGATAAAGGTGTACTGTTGTTGGTGTGTCTGGAGTAAATGATTCCTCCAAACTATTCCAAGCAACAAAACTCCATTATTTTTGTTCATCTAGTGCTGTTTCCTGGCATAATTTGGAGGCATCATTATCCCCTTATAGTACATATTAATTTCAAGGGATCTAATCACTAGAAAAAAAAATAAAAACACTATAGTAATCCTAATGTGTTGTTGTTGTTGTTGTTGTTGTCAGGGTTTTACCAGACATTAATAATTGGTCTAGTAACATTTTCTAGTTTTTGCCATAAAGATTTTCACTTGTATGCATCCCTGTATAACAATGTGACAAATATCTTATCTTATTTGATGTGACCTACAGGGTTGTAAACCATGTGGGTGTGACGTAGCCGGCAGCCTCAATAATGAAGCCAACTGTAACCCATCAACTGGTGTGTGTGTGTGTAAAGCCAATGTAGAAGGTCAACAATGTAACCAGTGTAAGCCAGGATACTTCAACTTGAACCTGGATAATGAGTTTGGATGTACACCATGTTTCTGTTATGGTCATTCCTCCATCTGTTCCTCTGCTGGTGGATACTCTCAAGGTAAGTGGCATTCATATAGATAAAGTGTTCCATTATAAATATTGTATTGTAAATGTTTTTCTGTGATTTACTCAACCTCCAGTACACACGATGTTAAATTTTATGCTGCCAACAAAGTCAGTTTGATTTTTAGGAAGTGTGAACAGTCAGGGATCAAACTTACTGTTATTATGGCATGTCATTATACTTGTATCATCATTGTACAGTTGCCAAAATATGAATTGCAATAACTTTTGATAAAATATTTAAGTTTATAATTAATGTCCATAGTTGTTTATAGGGATCATAAGTATGTAATACATTAGGATATGTATATTTCCTTCTGTATTACATGTTTATAGTCCCTACAAATAGTTGTGGATATTACTATGGTTAAAGTTCCATTAAGATTTGTTGCAATTTATATTTTGGCAATTGTACAGCCTTCTATTACTACTGAAAATTTGTTATATACCGTATATATATATATTTTTTTTTTTTTTCTATACCTCAACCTCAAATATAATTAAGAATGTGTTTATTGATAGTAAAGGAACACAACTATGATAAGTGACATTGATAGCTGTAATAATATAAAACTCTTACAGGTACAATTGAGAGTGGGTTTGTACGAGGTGAGGAGAGATGGTTGGCACAGGAGTCAACCGGTCGTTCAGTTTCTCTCAGCTACAACCACATTGTACAGAGTTTGGCGGTGGCTGCCCCGGGGAGAGACAAGGTTTACTTCCTAGCACCAAGTGAGACTCTTATTCTTTTCAACCATAATCTTTGTTTGTTGTTTAGAAATAACATTGACTTCAGAGAGAACCATTGAAGAATATTTTGTATTATTTTGTAATGTTGATTTCAGAGAACCATTGAAGAATATTTTGTAACATTGATTTCAGAGAGAATAGAGAGAAATAATTGAAGAATATTTTGTTATTTTATATTAATGTTTTTTCACCAGATCGTTTCCACGGAGACCAGCGAGCCAGTTACAACCACCAGCTGTCCTTCTACCTGAGTGTAGGTGAGCTGGGACCACAAGCCAGTACTGAGGATGTCATCTTGGAAGGGGCTGGACTCTCTATATCTGCACCAATCTTTGCACAGGGACATACTCTGCCAAGTACTGAGGTTAGCTTTAATATATAAACACCATTCATGTTTTGAGAGTATTCAATAGTCCTCTAGTTTGACCTGAAGAATACAGTATGATAAAGAAAATACAGTAAGTTTGTAATACATGAAAACCTCTTGGATTACAGAAACAAAAGTATTCGTTCCACCTCCATGAAGCGTCCAAGTTTGCCTGGTCACCTCGTCTGTCTTCCAGGGACTTCATCTCCCTTCTCTCTAACCTGACAGCCATCAAGATCAGAGGGACTTACACTGACCAAGGTGACCACACTTTATGGCTCACTGTGTTAAGATTGATTTATTTATTTGTGTATTTATTTATTTATTTATTTGTGTATTTATGTATAAATTTCCTTATTTATTTATTTATTTATTTGTATATTTATTTATTCATTTATTTACTTAGGCTTATTGAGGACTAACTGTAAGAATTTCATTTTGTGTCCTTACCAGTGAAATGGAATAAGAATGAGAGAAGTGTGAAATAATTTTGTATTTCATTTGTGATGTGTAAATGCATCATTATGTTTGAAGGAATAAGTAACAGTTGTCATTAGAGGAATGACAGCAGAGTTTATCCAGCCCAGACAAATAGTTAATTAATTCCCTCGTTCCCACAGGTCGCGGTTACCTGGATGATGTGAGCATGGAGACGGCACGAAGGGGTGTGTTCAGTGGAGTACCTGCCCGTTGGATTGAGATGTGTACATGTCCTGAAGGTTATGTAGGACAGTATTGTGAGTCATGTGCCCCAGGATACAGACACAGCCCAGCCAATGGAGGACCCTTTGCTTCCTGTATTCCCTGTGACTGTAACAACCACGCTGATATCTGTGACTCAGAAACTGGTGGGTTTATTACTGTATTGGTGGGTGAATTTAATGTTATCAGGGAATTACCATTACACACTTCAATATATTAATAAGCATTTGTCATTAAACACAGGCCCAGGAAATCATTTAATCTCTATGGAAATGAATAACAGAAGTCTGGTAATAATGTTGTGTTATTTAGGATTATTGTGTAAAAATTATAATTGAGATCTAGCTTGACATTATTGCCAATTCAGCATGTGTTTAATTCAGCTTTAAGAAAACTAAAAGATAATAATAGCCGTATGTAAGGTTGGGGTATAATATGTCCAGCAAATTAATTTTCATATGTTAAGATTCTGCTTTCTTAGTTCTCTGTACAGTGACAACAAGTATTCAAGTCTTACCATTTGTCCATGTAATATGCTTGTAATGATAAATATATACATCAGTCTATAATTATTTAATCTATAATATTGATTAATAATAATATATATATATACTTGTTGTTTCTTGGACCTAGTTACTCTCACCACTTTTTAAATTAAAGGAAATGTGTTTTTCGTAATGATAATATATGTTGTTTTTGTTTTAACAGGTCAGTGTATCTGCCAACACAACACTGCCGGAGATCAATGTGAACGTTGTAATAAAGGTTATTATGGTAATGCTCTGAGAGGACAACCTAATGACTGTACACCTTGTCCTTGTCCTAATAATGGGGCCTGTACTCAGCTTCCTGATGATACGGTTGTGTGTCTTGGATGTCCAACAGGATATGCAGGTGAGTATTTTTATTATATCATCCTTTACAGTTGCCAAAATATGAATTTCAACAACTTTTAATAAAATATTTAAGTTTATTAATGTCCCTAGTTGTTTGTAGGAATCATAAGGTCAGCTTTGGAACTTTATATACAACTTTCCCGCCTTTACTACCACTTGTCTTCCTTCAATGGCAAAATGTCTGTGTCCAGGCATCATAAACAACATTGGACATGATTATTATTGGACCATTCTCTTTTCATGTTCAAATGCTAAATAGTTACTAACCTCATATATGACAGGCCCAAGATGTGAGTTGTGTACGGATGGATACTTTGGTGATCGTAACGGTCGTCACGGTCCCCCTCGGCCGTGTGAACGCTGTGACTGTAACGGTAACATTGATCCTAACGCTGTGGCCAACTGTAATCGTACCACTGGTGAATGTCTCAAGTGTATATACAACACTGGTGGCTTCTACTGTGATCAATGTCTCCCAGGTAAGTCACATATATACTCAGTCACAAGGCAGAGGTTTGGTTCACTCTGTGTGTGTGTGTGTGTAGATTCACTTGGTTTATACTTATGATAGTGAATATTTTCCATGTTTAGGAGTGCTTTGTGGAATATTTGAATGGAAATTTAACTATTGTTTCATGATCTTTTTTTCCTCACCTCTAAATTGATCAAAATATATAATAGAGATGACACTTTCACTTATAGAAAAACTGGTGATAATGCCTCGTTCCTATTTGCAGGATTTTATGGAGACGCCTTGGCACTGCCGAAGGGAGACTGTCAACCTTGTCACTGTAATGCTTATGGAACGGCAGCAGAACGTTATGGTAGAACAATATGTGACCAGGTGACGGGTCAATGTCAGTGTAGGTCACACGTCATTGGTCTCAAGTGTAACAAATGTCAGCCTGGCTATTGGAACCTTACCAGTGGAGAGGTATTATAATTCTAACACTGTATTCTATTTGTTATTCTTTAGTGAAGTATAGATTCTTTGTTTTGTTTTTATTAAACTGAAGTAGGTTTGTGTCCAGTTATACATGGATTCATTTCTTGGTATGAATTTAATATAATGTTAATTTATAATCTGAATGAATATTAATTCATTAATTTAGAATATACAATAATTGTATATTTTAAATTAATGAATGATAATTATAATAGGTAAAATAATTATTATTTTACCTTATTATAATTATCATTGATTGTTTTATTGACTTAACTTGAGTAACATTGGTACATGATGGACAGGGTTGTGATGCTTGTGGATGTGATGCCACGGGTGCCGTCAATGGAACTTGTGATGAAGTGACTGGCAAGTGTTTCTGTAGAGAAGGTGTAACAGGACGTAGATGTGACACTTGTGAACCTTACCACTACGGCTTCTCTAGGGACGGATGCAAACCTTGTGACTGTGACCACATTGGATCTGTGTCTCTTCAATGTGACCGAACTGGCCAGTGTCCGGTAGGTTCCTATTTACAGATGATACTTTGGTCATTATTGAATAACAAATTATCATGTGACATTTTATAATTATCATCTGCTCTGGAGACTAGTATTTTTGTCTACAGATATATGAGTTGTATGTTAAGTACTGTGTATTAATGATCCTTCAGTCTTAACTCAAGTTTCTTTTGACTCTCAACAGTTCCTCTTTTTTTGTTTGTCTTTGTTAACAAGTCCTTCCTCACTGTGTCCTTTTCTCTTCTTGTTGAAATGTCACTATCTTACCTCCAACTATATGAAGCCTTGACCCAGTAGGCTGTAGTCCATTATAAAATGCTCTTGTATTGCAGTGTCGTGAAAATGTTGATGGTCGTAGATGTGATCGCTGTCAAGAGAATACCTACGACAAACAGGCTGGATGCATTGGTCAGTTTCATTGTGTTCCACAAAAAACTATTTAGATAATAATCAGTAGTTAAAACATTTTGTTCCCATGTAATAGAAGCCATTATAAAAGCAAATCAGTGAGAAAGAGACTGAGAAAACTAAGTTAATACTGAGTGATTGATATATTAATACAGGATTTACAAACAGTGGTACAGAGAAATGCTTCTTTAGGATATAATTATATACCGATATGTTGATATTTGGTTGTATTTTACAGACTGTCCTGCTTGTTACAACTTGGTATTGGACAGTGTACATGCACACCGGGAAAGACTTGCTGAACTGGAGCGTATCCTGAATGACATAGAGAGCAGTCCTACAGTACCCAATGACCGTGACTTTGATGAATCTCTCACCCTTGTTATGGAAGAGGTGGAACAACTGTGGGCCGATGCTAAACAGGCGGCACACTCTGGAGGTCAGTTGTTATTTAATGTGGGTGGGTAAGTGGGCAGGTTAGGTGAGTGGGTGAACTAGACCAGTAATGGGACAATAGACAATGTAATTAACTGAGGAGATATCACTGGTAATCAAGGAATTTCGTACATGACCTAAGCTGTAACCAAACAACACACACTCCCTACAGGTGACAGGACAGTGGCTCAACACATGGAGGAACTCAGACAGCAGATCAATGAAGTGCAGAAGCAGCTGTCAAAGATCTGGCAGGCGGTGGGACGTGGGGCAGGAATGGCAAGACAAGGAGAACAAAACATCACACAAGCTGAGGACATTATACAGAACGCACGGGAGGCTCTCTCGGTCAGTCTTATTATTACATTACCCATTATACTCTGTCTATAGCAGTTGTTGTTCTCCCTGGGGCAGAAGTCAACAGTATCATCTCAATTCTCTTTAATTGATATATTTGGAGAAGACAAGTTTATTGCATCATTGATGGATATTACAGAAGGGTTGATTGTTAAAGAAGCACTCAAAGGAACAAGGAGGATATAAACTCTATTATTATTATTATTTTTATTATTATTATTATTATAATATTTATAAATTCTTATTCTTATTGTTAATGCTATGTTACAGAATGCACAAGCCTACTTGGATATACAAGGTAATGATGCCCTTGACAGAGCCATAGATCGTTCCAATCAGTTTGGTCAACAGTCTGCCAGGATGTCTGAGATTGCCAGGGAAGCTCGTCTCTTGGCAGAACGGTGGGTAACTAACTTAAGGGGGTGTGGGAGTAGGGAACAGGCTTGGCGGGGGGACTGGGGGGGTGCAGAAATAGGGGGACAGGCTTGGGGTGGGTGTAAGCATCTATTAATTTTAGAACAGTTTTTAGAATTTAGCATAAGTTTCTTCATACATAATTAATGTAAATATTGACTGTTATCCATTGGCTTTTCTAATTAATGTTCTGTGACTGTGTGTTTGGTGTTGTCAGACAAGAGGAGGCTGCTAAGGCCATTGAGGACATTGGCTATGAAGCTCGTAACACTTCCAATGAAGCTTACCAACGCGCTCGTAAGGCAGTGAACGACCAGAGGGATATCACTGAAGTTATCAAGGTCAGTAGTATGTCCTGGCATTTATTATCTAGCTACAGTATTTGTTGATCACATTTCCTTCTCAGTAAAAATTGTATTATACTTCTGTGTCCATGATGCCTCACTTACTGTACAGTATACACCAAGAAGGAAGGCAGACAGGGATAAATCCACTGTATGTTGACAGTTGCAACTCTCTTATGCATTTTATTTGTTAAGGGCTCGAAGGAAAAATACTTAGTTGTATAAATTTGTTGTTTCAGGGTTTGACTGCTGAGGTAACAGATTTATCAGAGAAAAATGAAGAAACACTTGAGGAAGCCAGAGAGTCTCGGACACTGGCCAAAGAAGCTTATGACAACGCTCTGGCCATCTCCACCAAGGCCTCTGAAGTTAATATTCCTGATATTGATACAGAGGAACTCAAGATGAGAGGTGAGTTTATTATTACAAGGTATTATGTACCAGAAGTCAGTCAGTCAGTTAAAATGTGTTTGAATTAAATGAGGTAAGCAGACAATTTGAATAAAAAATAATAATAATTAAAGTATTTACCATGCCTGCTCTTCTTCCACAAAGCTGCTGCCATCATTGAGGAAGCTGACAGAATCAAGGCCCAGATTCAGGAGTTGTTGAATAACCGAGAAGCCCTCACAGTGGAAGTGGAGAGACAACTGTTGGAGACAAGTGAATTAGTGAACCAAGCATATGAACAACAACACATCACAGCTGACCTCTTGGCAGAGACTCATGCTGCTGAAGGCAAGGCCAAGGAGGCAGTGGAAAGAGCTGAGAAAATATTGGAAGAGGCCAAAATCACACTACAAACTCTTGAAGGTATGTATGTCAGCTAATGTAATTGATTTTATATTGCACCAGCATAATGTTATCAACCACTTCATTTTTATATTCTTTATATACTGGAAGCAAAATGGTTGCCTCTTTGGAGTATAGAAATTAATTATAATGATAATTCATACCGAGGTTTGAGAATTAATATTTATCAGGTCATTCTATAGCACAGTCAACCTCAGGAATTCATACACACACAGAAAATATAAGTCTATGTAACTACAACACGACATAACAAATGGTTTGTTGTTTTGCAATTACTGAGTCACTTGGTGCACCATTCAATGCAGTACTTTCACAGTAATGACATTTGCTGTGTACAAATTTCTGTGGTCAACTGTATATATATATTATAATTGATATGTTATCTGTCACAACATCCTCATAAGCATTAATGTATATGTTTATTTCAGATTTTGACCGGAAAGTGCAGGATAGTAGAGAAGAGGCTGCTAGTGCCATGACCCGTGTGGATGAGATAGAGAGACTCATCAGAGATGCTGAGAATCATACTCGTCAAGCAGAGTTAGCTCTGATGGGAGCAGAGACAGATGCTAAGAATGCTAGAGACATTGCTTTGGATGCCCAAGATACAGCTAACCAAGCCAGTGATCACGCAGGAAAAGTAAGAACTGAAGCAGATGAAACAAAAGCTGATGCAAGTGCACTCAAAGATGAAGCTGACTTGTTGGCCAGTCAAGTTGCTGAGACAGAATCTCGAGTTGGAGTTTATGAGATTCAGGTTGGGTCTGACCTGGAGCAGGTGACTGAAGCACAAAGAAAGGCCAACCAGGCTAAGGAACGAGCAGATGAAGCAAGTGCCAAAGTCCGTGATGCTCAGGCAACAGTTGAAGAAATATTGGATCTATTAGCACGGTCCCCAGACTTGGATTTAGAGGAGTTGGCACGTCTGGAACAAAGATTGGAACAGGCCAGACAGTCTTACTATAGTAGTGGAATAGAGATCACTGTATCAGAACTCACTGAAGCACTTACTTGGCAGAAGAGACAGATCTCATCCTACAGAGAAGAGATCAGTCGTCTACAGGTTGAAGTTAGTAACATTCTGGAGATTAAATTATCACTACCAGATGGTTGTTATAGTCAGACTAAGCTTGAACCCTAAGTATTTTATTGCAGAGGAAACAATTGGAAAGTTGAGTAGAATTATCAGCAAATTATTACATTAAAACCTGTGTTAATACTCTTGTTATAATACTACTACTAATAGTTTGATACAGGTACTACTTACTACTACTACAACAGTGACTAGTCTGGCATGAATGGTGTTTTAACTCAACACACCATTACTATTAATTCACTCTATATCTCATAAGGTACAGAATATTTCTCTGTGGTGCTTAGGATTTGAAAGCTTTGAACAAAATAAATAAATAAATATGACTGGGATCAGATTTAGTCAGTCATATATATTTTATAAGTTTGTAAGGTTAAGTATCAGCCCAGATCTGAAATTAATATCTGGTTGTGCTGTATGATAGGAACATTAATTTTGTACTCTTGAGTGAAAGTTATATTCTAATGGTAAATGTGATGATACTGTATGTGTCTTATTTTGAATCTTGGCTACATTAAATAACACTTTTTTTATATATTTATAGTACAGTATTTTTATTGTACCGTAATTTTATTTGTTTTTATTACTACTGTATTGCAAAATTCCAAGGTATTGTAATGAAAATACTGTACAGCCAGTCAAGGAAATGGAAAAATAAGCTAGAATAATTTTTCCCCAAGTGCTTCATTATGTAAGTCGTTTACAAATATTTCACTCATAGTTGCAATACAGTAGGTGACATAATTATTATAACTTTTTAATTTAGAAATACTGTAGTTTTTTTTTTTCAATACATTTAGTGTTAGTATTTAATGCTGTGCTTAACCAAACAAACAAACAAGCTGCCTTGTGCAAGTATAAACATTATCAATATTAGCCATTTGTTGTCAAGTTTTATGTCAGATGTAGATACCAATTCTTTCTATACACAGAACAGTATATAATTATTAATATGGAAACATTTCATTTCTGGTGCTGCTTGGCAAATAAATAATATTACAGTATGTTGAGGTTAACAAATTCTATACTCTCTAATATTGATCATGAAATTTCCATCTGATTTTTATCTTAGTTGTGATTCAAATTGTTGATGATAGTTATATATATAATATTTTTTTTTATTTAGACTGATTTTGTTTGCCTACCTTCAGTACTACTAGCTGCTACCAATAAAATAACGGTGTATTTCTATGTGTGTTTTGTATGTGTTGTTAGGTACCAGTATCCTGGAGCCTCGAATACAATTATTACTGTAATTTTTTGTCATCTATACAGATTATATGGTATACAAAGTCCTGAATATTTTGATACTGTTTAGGGTGTAATTCACTTTTGTTACTTTGGAGTGCCATGATTCCTCCAAAGTATGCCAGGAAACAGGACCAAATGAACAAATATAATTGTGTTCAGTTGCTTGGAATAGTTTGGAGAAATCGATTGCTCCAGATTTACCAATACCATACAGTACTTCCCCCTTTAAAGGCAGGATATGATTTTGTTGGTTACTGTGATTGATTCCTTTGCTGAGGTTGGATACTTTATGACAACATTTGGATGAACCTGTAACACTCAATTTACTCAAGAAAATGGGGCCCCTTTAAAGTACAGTAGCCTATACAGTGCTGTAATTTTAGACTTGGAAAATTTGTAAAGTATTATGTTACACAGTTTTTAATTCTCTTTGATTCCATGCTGTTTCTGCAATGTTATTATTTTAACGGGGTACTATATATATATTACACATTAATTGTTTTGGGTGGTAAATTATTTGGAGAGAATTATTTTTCCAAACTATTCCAGGCAACAGGAGACCAATATTTTTTTATTCATGTGGGTCTGTTTCGTGGCATACTTTGGAGGACTTAAGGCGCTCCAATCTACCAAACATATAGGGAGACTTTTTTTTTGTTGAGGCCAGGATAGATGGAAGCCACATTACAGATTCAACCAAAGATGTCACATGGGTTAGAAGTCTTTAGGATTGGTTTGTGTTGTCATGGCTTAATTTAATTACTACTGTCATATTAGTTTACTGTTTCTAAAGGTGCCATTGTATAGAATTAAACAGTTTTAATTACGTAGAATGTTATTTTTCTTATTCCCATTTGTCTACATAGCTTGGTGCAAACTGTCTTGCATATCTGAGAAATATTTTGAAATGAAAAGATACAAGGAAAACTAAGGGAGTAATAAGGTTGAGGTACAAAAAAAAACATGAACAACACATCAATATCTCACTATCTCCCTGACTCTCATTTGGGGTATTTTGGTGCATTGGAGTGCCTTGATTCCTCCAATGTATGCCAGGAAACGGGACCAAAAGAGCAAAAATAATGGTGTTCTGTTGTTGCTTGGAATAGATTGGAGGATTCAGTTGCTCCAGATTTACCAACACAAAATTAACCCCCTTAATTAATTCAACATTTGATGAGATAGGCTGTAATATTTACCTGAGGGTGTTGTTGTTGGTAATACTGTTGTGGTAAGGTGGTGTGTCCAGAAGGTATCCATCCAGTAATGATTGAGGGTCCTGTTCTGGGATAGGCCATCGCTACATCACTTTCCATCACTGCAAGTCAAATTTATCATTATTATTATTATTTATTCAAGGCCCAAACTCTAATGAATGAAAATACAGTGGCGCATCTTAATCCCCGGCCCACACGAGTTGAAACCCGTGATCTGGAGCAGGCAGTTCTGGACGACAGCCCACCCAAAGCCTCCCTCCACTCACTCGAAATGTGTGTGGCCTCATGATGGACTTGGTGGGCTGTCATCCAGAAACCACCTGCTTCAGATCTCTGGCTTCAACTCAGGTGAACTATGGATTGTGGTGCATGACTGTACTGTATTAAATATTGTATAATAATAAATATTTTCTAAGACTATATTCTTATCTGGTGCTATTCACAAGTTAAGGGGGTGCAGGAATGGGGGAACAGGCTTGGGTGGGTGCGGGAGTAGGGGACAGGCTTTTTACCCACCCCAAGCCTGTCCCCCTTTTCCCACACACCCCAACCCCCCCTCCCTCAAGCATATCCCCCTACTCCTGCACCCCTTTAAAAGGAAGGAAGGAAGGTTAAGTGGATAGAGCACTTTTGTAACATTGGAGCCCCCTTGATTCCTCCACAGTACTGTATGTCAGGAAACAGGACAAGATTAATACAAAATAATGGAGCCTGTTGCTTGGAATAGTTTGGAGGAATCAGTTGCTCCAGATTTATCAACACTGCACTCTTCCATTAAGGAGTGATAATAAGGAGTGATGATATTGGTGAAGTACTGGTATTCAACATAGTTTTATTCTACACACTTTTATCACCATCACTGCAGGGCAAAATAATTATCAACATTTAATATTTACACAAATCTCAACTACTGATGTGCTAACCAGTTTCCCTCTCTGAGATCATTAACAAGACAGTGTGTACAGTTGTGGCGAGAGACAACAAACCCTGGGGGGGAGAAGGGGGGAGGGGGGAAGGGAAAGGGGGAGGAGGGGAGAAGGGGGAAGGTGGTTTGGAGTGGGGGGGGGGGAGGAGGGTGGTGGAAGGGGGGCAGGTGGTTTGGAGTGTGGGGAGGGTGGAAGGGGAGTCTGGGGAGAGGAGAGAAAAAGGGGTGGTTGGTTTTAGGAAGGCAGAGTAGAGGTATACATGCAAGGGAGAAATCAGAGGTCAGAAAGTCGTGTGTGTGTGTCAGGCAAGAATAGGCTAAGTTACCTATAGTGTGTGTGTGTGTGTGTGTGTGTCATGAATGTGTGTGTGTGTCATAGGAGGGAACTAGTAAAGAGGGACAGGGTGAAAACATCGTTATAGAAAATGGCAATATAATAATAAAGACATTAAAGATAATAATAATAATGAGAATAATAATGATGATAATAATAATAATCTCGGCATATTAACTTATTTACCATATAATTCACAATATTTACCAATAATAATAATAATAATAATAATAATCTCGGCATAATACCTCATTTACCATATAATTCACACTTATATAGTCATGTCACGCATACAATAATAATAATAATAATAATAATAATAATAATAATAATAATAATAATAATAACAATAATAACAATAATAATATTAATAATAATACCCGGTAATAATCTCGGTATATTTCCTTATTTACCTTATTAATTGAAGTTTGTAGTCCTTATTTATTTCCCCAGGCAAGTCACAAACACGTTACAGTTGTCACGTAAGGTAGAAATGGCTGCCAAAGTGACCAAATCATCAAATATCAGTCCATTTTATACCTCGTGGAGTCCAACATCACCTCAAGTCAATAATGTAAACAACAAATATGGCCGACACTTTCTTTACAGGGAGGACAAGCCTAAAATATTCCCTACAAATTTCCCTAAAAGTTTCCCTATTAGTTTTTTTATTAATATTACATTATATTTATTATGTAAATAGTTTTATGTTTATATTATATTTTATTATATTAGGCTATTAATGATATAACGTTAGTGTTCAATATATTGCATATTATTACTGTCATGTTGGCAGTCTAATAATTTTCTAAAATTTCCCTACATTTTCCGTATATTTTCCCCGATATTACCTTTTCTTTTTTTAATTTCAGTATATTAAAATATATATATATATTTCCTTAAAAAGTAAATTAATTTTTTTCCTTTAAAATAGTCAATAGAAAAATTACTTAAAGAATTCCTTAGCAAATGTTCCCTAAAATAATTTCCTTAATCTCTCTCTCTCTCTCTCTCTCTCTCTCTCTCTCTCTCTCTCTCCTTCACACACACACCTAAAACATAATTATATTTCCACTTACGGCGAAATAACCTGGGCTAAATTAAACTTAAAGAGAAAACACACACACACACAGAAACACACACACATACACACACACAGAAACACACATACACACACACAGAAACACACACACACACAAATGAGGTTGTGTGTTTGGCTTATTAACTTTGTAATGGAAGAAATTTACTTTATATTTAAGAAGGGTAATTTGTTGAGAGAGAGAGAGAGAGAGAGAGAGAGAGAGAGAGAGAGAGAGAGAGTGTGTTTGTGTGTGTGTGTGTTCTTGTCTGTCTGTATGTCTTTCTATACAGTGTGTGTGTGTTAATGTGTGTCTGTCTGTATGTCTTTTTATATGTGTGTGTGTCTGTATGTGTATGTATGTGTGTGTGTGCTTTTCTGTCGGTATGTCTTTCTATATGTGTGTGTGTGTGTGTATGTATGTGTGTATAATCTGCCACCTTCTTTCCCCTTCCATATTACTAATTAATATGAATGTACAGTCGTGGTATAAAGTTGTGTTACACGCACATACACATACACACACAGAAAGACGTACAGACAGACAAGAACACACATACACACACATACGCACATACGCACCTCATATACCAACGAAATATTTGAGAATAATGTATGTATATGTATGAGTGTAGCCTATGTATGTATGTATGAGTGTGTGTATGTATATGCATGTATGTATGAGTGTATGTATGTATATGTATGTATGAGAGTATGTATATATGTATGTATCTATGTATGAGTATACAGTATGTATGTATTATTATTATTATCATTATTATTATCATTATTATTATTATTATTATTATTATCATTATCATTATTAATATTATTATTATTATTATAGTATTTAATTCTAATAAAAAAAAATCGGAGACGAGTCATCAACTTTACACCTCGACTGTACACTGTGGTAATTACTGAGATAACTTTTTTAATTAAACACAGAGGTCAATCATTATTATCATTATCATTATCATAAAATTGGTTGTATGATGATTGATGGTTAAAGAGACATACATACATACATACATACATATATATATACATACGTACATACATACATAACAACCCCGTACTCAAACCAATAATAAAAATAATAATGAAAATAATAATAATAACAATAATAATGACTATCGTTTTGTTGTGGTTTTGTTTCGCGTGTAATGTCATAAAAGTGTGTGTGTGTGTGTGTGTGTGTGTGTGTGCGTGTGTGTGTGTGTGTAATGTCATAAAAGTGTGTTATGTTATGTTATATTTGGCGGGAAAAATCCTGCATTTAATTGGAAGCCGATGTAATGTTGGAATATTGACATATATATATACATGCATACATACATGCATATATATATATATATATATATATATATATATATATATATATATATATATATATATATATATATATATATATATATATATATATATATATATATATATATATATATATATATACTTACTTATATACTTGCATGCAGGCATACATACATACACACACACCTTCCAACACACACACACTCCCACTCTTTCCAACACAAACACAAACACAAACAAACACACCTTCCAACATACACACACACAATCCCACTCTTTCCAACAACACACACACACACACACACACAGGGGGGTGAATAAGACACGAGCCAATTGGGTTCTCTGGTGTGTTGAGTGTCGCAAGAAGATGGATGGAGTGTCCCCTGGAGAGAACACCCCCCCCCCCCCCAACACCCACGGTACCGAAACCCCCCCCCTCCCCCCAACACCCCCCTATCCTGAAGAAGTGGGGGGGGGTGATGTGGAGGGAGTATGTGTGTGTGTGTGTAGGTGTGTGTTGGAGGGAGAATAGGTGTGTGTGTGTGTGTGTTAGTGTGTGTGCCTGTGTGTTTGTTGGAAGGGGTTTAGGAGGGAACGTGTGTGTGTGTGTGTACCATACTGACACCACTACTACCCGCCTTTCCCCCCTCCCCCCACTCATGAATATTGAGAGGGGGGGGTGTCATAACTCCAACCTTGTTCCCGCACCCCCCTAATCCCCCCCAACCCACTACCCCACACACCTTTCATCACCTCTATCTATCTATTTACTGTGTGTGTGTGTGTGTGTGTGTGTGATCGCTATAATAATAATGATAATAATATTTACAATAAATGATAATAGTAATGATAATAGTAATAATAATAGTAATAATGATAATGTTAGTAATAATAGTAATAATAATAATAATAATAATAATATTAATGAAAATTATTATAATAATACTAATAGTAATAATAATAATAATAATAATGAGAGAGTGAGAGAGTGGGAGAGGGATAGAAAGAAAGAATAGGGGAAAGATTATCTCTATCTCTCTCTCTCTCTCTCTCTCAGTATTTTCCCTCCACTCTCTCTCCATCCTTCTCTCTCTCTCTCTCTCAGTATTTTGCCTGCACTCTCTCTCTCCCTTCTAACCTGTCACTCTGCCCTCATCCAATTACTGACCCGTGTAACTGATCCTCACACCTACCTCTCTCTCTCTCACACACACACTCTCTCTCCTTTCCATCATCACCAAATCTCTCTCTCTCTCTTTTCTACCATCACCAAATCTCTCTTTCCCTCTCCCTCTCCCTCTTCATTTCTCTCTCTCTCTCCTTTCCATTATCACCACTAAATCTCTCTCTCTCTCTCACTCTCCATCACCAAATCTCTCTCTCTCCTTTTCTCTCTCTCTCCCACCAGGCTGTTTGTCTTCTATACAGCCCTCATTTCAACAACATCGATTTTTCTCACTACTGAACAACTCCCTGTGTGTGTGTGCGTGTGTATGTGTGTGTGTGTGTCTGAATCTGTACATTATGGCCGAGATGTACTGAAATGGAGAGAGAGAGAGAGAGAGAGAGAGAGAGAGAGAGAGAGAGAGAGAGAGAGAGAGAGAGAGAGAGAGAGAGAGAGAGAGAGAGAGAGAGAGAGAGAGAGAGAGACAGACAGAGAGAGACAGAGACAGAGGGAGAGAGAAAAAAAAGAATTACCACTTTAAATAAGAAAGAAATATGTATAAATAATTTTGGTGAGGATATAATGTAAAAGGCATTATAGTGAGTGTGTGAATGACATACAGACAGACAAGCACACACACAGGCAGGTACACACACAGGCAGACAGGCAGGTAGACACACAGACAGACAGGCAGGTACACACACACACACACAGACAGGCAGACAGGCGCCGAGGGGGAACAAAACGAGACAAAAGAATGAGTGACATCATCTCAAGGGAAGTATTAACAAGGAGTCTCTTACACACACACACACACACACAGGTACATATATATACCACACACAAACATATATATACACATACACAATTTTATACACACTTATACATACAATTACACATATATACCACACATATACACACAGGTACATATATACACATACATGCAATCATCTACTTACTTACACACACACACACACATAATCTATTTACCTACCTACCTACCTACACACACACACATCATTATCATCATTTATTTACTTACACACACACATCCTACCATCAAATTTACCTGGCTGGCTGGAAGGGTCTGGTCTGGTCGAGGCAAGTTTTTTTATATAGTTGTTGACACGAGGAACAAATCTATACGAGGTGTTTTCTTGACTTGGCTTGGCTTGGCTTGGAGGTCTGTAAGGCAAAATAAAAACAAAAGGAATAACTTAACCAAACCAAAACAAACTAATGACTGTGTGTGTGTGTGTGTGTGTGTGTGTGGAGGTCTGTAAGGCAAAATAAATAAAATAAGGAATTAACTTAACCAAACCAAAACAAGGATTGAAAATATATGCAAACAAATAAATACGTAAATTAAATAATGGAATACCTAACAGAAATACAAAAAAAAAAGAAAATACAATAAAAAAAATTCTTACTTGATAAAAATATAATAATCAAATGAGATATATAATAATAATAATAACAATAATAATAATAATAATAATAATCAAATGACATAAAAACAATAATAATCAAATGAGATGAAAATAATAATAATAATAATAATAATAATGAAAAAAAAAACATCATAATAATAATCAAATGAGATATAAACATAATAATCAAATGAGAAAAAAACATAATAATAATAATCAAATGAGATAAAACATTCTACTACTACTACTACTAATAATAATAATCAAATGAGATAAAACATACTACTACTATTAATACTAACAATAATAATAATAATAATAATAATAATCACTACACGAGGAAGGAATGAATGAAACACTCTAGTCAAATGAGGTACTCTATATTATTTTTTTCTTCTTGTATCAGCTGTGAATACAAGTGCGGTTACTACTATGACACACACACACACACACATACACACTATGATACATACACACACAACCCATCCCAATATACACATACATACAGTACACACACACATACACATCCCATCCCAACACACACACACACACATACAACACACTACTATGACACACACACACATACAACACACT
>JAWZYT010005896.1:0-24669 GCA_034508575.1 Petrolisthes manimaculis | reverse complement strand
CTAATCTGAGGTAGTACAGTCACGAGCACTAATAAGTTTACACCTAATAAGTATATAGCTTTGGTTGAAGATTTTGAACAGTCCAATTCACCAAAAACGAACGAACTAATATCAATGGAGATCATAATGGTGTATTTATATTTACTATCTCTAGCTAGCTATTTAAAGTACACCTGAATATCTATCAGTGCTCGTGACTGTACAATACCAATCTCTACCAGGGGGTCAATAAATTCTGACCTTAACTGAGTCACAATAAGATGTCCTGAGAAACTGAGGGGATTTGGGAGGAGTGGGATGTGAGGTTGGTAGGTATATGGAAGGAGCTTGTTTCGTGGCATGGTCAGAAGGAATCAGAAGTCTCCAATTTTCATACACGATCACAGGGTCCTTAATTAACACACAGAAAGACGAAGTAGCTTGTGTTTTTCATTTGTATAATTATCTGTATAATAATAGTAATAATTATCATTATTATTAATATTAATGTTATTATTATTACTATATATACTTTTATTATTACTCTCATTATTAATTAATTCATATATATTTTTTTTTACTGTATTCATACCGACATCTTTTTAATTCTCCTCATGGTTAAACCAAAACAAATATATTCAACTAAAAACAACCTACCTACCTACCTACCAACCACTGCCCTGCCACTTTACGCACGTGTGTGTGTGTGTGTGTGTGTGTGTGTGTGTGTGTGTATGTGTGTGTGTGTGTGTGTGTGTGAGTGTGTGTGCGTGTGTGTGTGTGTGTGTGTGTGTGTGTGTGTGTGAGGGAATGGTTGAATGCTGAGGCAGGAATTGGAAGGTTCTATTCTTGACACGCGTCTCAATTTTTCAGTCTTCCTCGGGGGAATATTTTTCTGGGCAACACTTTGAAGTGGAAACATGCACGTCAAGGATTGAATGCCCAAGTAAGTCCTCTTTGCGTTCCTCTCCACGTCCAGGTGTGAGTGAGTTCAAACCTTTCCCTACACCTATTATTTTCCATGGTATACATTCATTCGGTACATTGGTTCACCCTTGATTTTCCTACAAAGTATAATCATTTTGACAGGAAACAGAACCAGATTAATATATTTTTTTAATGGTGATGTGTTGCTTGGAATAGTTCCTGATCTTATATAATTAATTCCTGATCTCATTCATTCATTCATTCCTGACCCCATTCATTCATTCTTGATCTTATTCACTCACCCCTGACCTCATTCATTCATCCTTGACCTTATTCATACATTCCTGACCTTATTCATATCTAACCTTATTCATATCTAACGGAGATCTTATTTTTGTGTGCATTTATTTACTGTCTCGTTTTAGGTATTCGAAGCACACCTGTAAAGTTACTAGTACTCGTGACTGTACACCCTCACAACCCCCCCACCATACACACATACACTACAGTCTGTTTGTGTGTTTGTGGGAATAGATTGGACGTGGTGGGAAATGGAATCTAATGGTCTCACCGCTGATCCCGACGAAATTGTCCATTTGAATGCTAATGAATTGCTACACCAGAAATTACATCGACTCTACGGGTTCCTGTAGTGTAGTGTTGTGTAGTAGGTGAGGTGTGTGTGTGTGTGTGTGTGTGTGTGTGTGTGTGTGTGTGTGTGTGTGTGTGTGTGTGTGTGTAGTGGGTGAGTTTCTGTGTGTGTGTGTGTGTGTGAATGAATTACGTTCATACACACATGCAATTGCACATATAAAAAAATACAGGCACGCACACATACAGCACACATACGCTAATACACACACACACACACACACACACACACACACACACATACACACATACACACATATTGTAATTAAATTCACTAAGGTTTTAAGTTTCTGGAACGAGAGATACACATGTCATTCCAAGATTCACCCTTTTGAAATATACGACTCAAGAAATGAAATAATTGAACATATATAAAAAAATATCTAATAACAGACCAAGAAATAAGTTGAACATTATGTGAAGAAAACTAAAAAACAAACAATAAAACTAACACACAAAATCTAAGTAATAAAAAAAATGAAAATAATTATACACTCTGAAAAAAAATATCAGAATAAATAATCAGTCTACTGAATAGAAACTTGTGTTGATATAAAGATGGGATAGAGAGAGAGAAAAAAAGAGAGAGAGAGAAAGAGAGAAGTGAAAGAGAGAAAGAGATAGAGAGTGTTTATGAGTGTGAGTAAGTGAGTGAGAAAGAGGGAGAGAGAGAGAAAAGAGAATGAGAGAGTGAGAGTTACAGCGTGAGATTGGGGTCCAGGTTATTAAGATTCAAGAGTCTTTTTTGTATTATATATGTAGCCAAGGTAGAAGTTTGAAAGTTGATTGGTTGTGTGTTGTTTTGGGGAGTGGTGGGGTTAAAAATTTGGTCGAGGGAGTGAAGAGAGAGAGAGAAACCGTGAGGGGATACACAATAAATACTATACACATATAACATACATACATACACATACACTACACACATATACACATACACTCACATATACACATCACAATACTATATATACAATCACATATATATAACATATCTATCATATCTATCACATCACACACACCAATACACCACACACACATAAAATATATATATTGTTAGTTAGTGAAGGGAGTGTGGTGGTGGTTGGTGGGTGTAGGTAGGGGAGCAGGGCATCAGCTGTAAATGTCGCCAGCCAGCCAGACCAACTCAGACAACCAACCAACCAAGAGGATCCCGTTTAATTCCTCAAAGGTCAGTGTTAACAGAGCTGGCTTTTAGAGTTCATGAGGCTGTGTCGTGAGGTATTCTGCGGAGAGCTCAGTGAGGCCACAAGGGGAAGGCTTATTTATTGTGCCTGTCGGGGGATTCAGCTTAACACTCCTCTGTTCATGAACTTCACTGACGTTTTCATTTTAGCTTAGGAAGGGTGTGGTGTTGTGTGTGGTGTGGGTTGGGGGTAGGGTGTGGTGTGTGTTGTGGGGGTGGGTGGGGGGGTGTGGTGGGTGTGTGGTGGGGTAGGTGTGTGTTGGTGGGGTAGGTGTGTGTTGGTGGGGTAGGTGTGTGTGTGTGTTGTAGGGGTGGGGTAGATGTGTGTGTGTGTGTTACTTGCATTCTCACGTGTTTTGGTTTTCATTCTAAATTGAATTATGTCTTCCTCACTCGTTCTCTGTCCCTCTTCCTCTCGTTCTTTGACTCAATATTCGACCCTTTTCTGTCTTTCCACTGTATTGTCTATCAGCCTATTCATCTCTCTCTCTCTCTCTTTCTCTCTCTCTCTCTCACACACACACACACACACACACACACACACTCGCATATACTGTACTCTTTCACTGTGAAGGGGTAAAAGGATTATCACGACACCAGCTACACTCTACTGTCCAACTGGAGGGTCGCTTTCAGAGCAGTTTTGGGCCCGTTTTGTCAGTTTCCCCAACACCGCCATCAGCTTAAGTAATTGTATTGAGAGTCGTGGTGTTCCTCTCCACTTTATATATTGTAGAGATCAGCACCGAGTTACCTATGATGAACCTATGGCATTATTTTGACCACTTGGGTTGCTGTTGTTGTGGTGGTGGTTGTTGTTGTGGTTGTAGTTGTTGCTCTGTAAGTGTTTATTCCTTCGGGTTTTACTAGGAATACGACCCCTAAATTAATTAAAGTATTGTCCACATCACTAATGCAGGTACTATCCCCCTCCGTTTCCTTCGATGGTGTTGCAGGAATAATGGCCATGACTGTACACACAAGGAAGCTGGAGAAGAGGAGCGGAATATAACCCCAACCCAATACTTGGTCACTTCACCTGCCAGCGACATTAATTATTACACTATACCTTCCTCAGTCTTTCCACAGTCGAGCCGAATATAGAAAACCGGTCACTGAATTAATCAACAGCAACTCCACTGTCAAGACGAAATGCTAAAATGTCACAGAAAGGGGAAGATAAACTTATAAAAAAAGAAAAAAAAAAAAAAAAAAGAGAAAAAGAGAAAAACAGAAAAAAAAAATAGAAACACAGAGATAGAGATAGAGAGATAGATAGATAGAGAGAGAGAAAGAGAGAGAGTAAAAAAAACCCTCTGTTCCAATGTTATTCTGTAAGAAGTTATAATTATATAATTTTCTTGACCTACTGTGATTTCAACTCATTTACTAAACCAAAGCAACAACTCTTACCTTTACACTCGTATGGAATGAAATACTGAGACCCGAATTAGCTATGACATTTGAAGTAGAAAGACACCCATCGCTTTTATAATTATACTTCTCGTTTTCAGAATTACAGGTTTTTATCTAGCTATATACTTCTTTCAACGACAAGGTGAAGAAGAAGAAGGAAGATACATGGATGGGGAGAACACCACAATAATCTTCTTTTTGACTATACCATTATTCCCATTAGTATAAAACCCTAAGGTATTATTGGTTTCTTCTTCCCCTCGAAGGTTCAACCAAAGTTGTATACTTATTAGTGCTCGTGACTGTACAATTTCCATCCGTCTTACATCCCTTAAATACGTAGTCTGTCATGCTATTAGCCCTTGTAGTACAGGACCTGACCCCATTATCAAGTTCCAAGTGTCATTCACCCGTGTATTTTACCCCGTGAATGAATGTTTTGACTTTTCCAAACTCACCCACCACCACCACCCAGGCACCCACGGTAACCCGGTCACTACAAACTACAGAGTATTTGTACGGTACGCTAACTCTCCTCACGTTTGTTCCTTCTTTGTCTACTTTATATACACCGGGAAAAGTTTTGTTGCACCATATAAGCCTTTTCTTGTATTATGGAGTCGATGTTAAGGGAAGATTATTTTTTTATTTTAATGGTCAGTTGGAAAGGTTTCTGATTCCTACAAACTATGCTACGAAACAGATTCCCTATTAATATTACTGCCATGATTGAGGGCGTATGTTTTCTGGCCTAGTTTCGAGGCATCAGCGACCTTCCAATTCACCAACAAAAATAACAAAAGAATCTGTGTCTCCCCTTAACCTTTGGAAACAACACATGCTCCCTCCTACAAGAAAATTGAACTTATTGTATTTAATTCTATATATATTTACAAAGGTCGTTCGGATTTCCAGATGGCTGGTGTTGTGTCGTGTTCTTTTCTACTTCCTTAAGTCTGTCGTTTTATATCTCAACATTAAATTTGGGGTGGGTAGAAAGCCTGTCCCCTATTCCCGCACCCCCCTAATCCCCCCCAAGCCTGTCTCCCTACTTCTGCACCCCACAAAACTTCTCCAAGCCTGTCCCCTACTCCCGCACCCCCCTAAGCCCCCCCAAGCCTGTCCCCCTATTCCTACACACCCCATTAACGACACGATTTTTGTCTTTGATAGTACATATAGGCTATAGTAAAATTATTATTAATTTCCAAAAAGTACACTTGATATAATTTATGAATCTAAGAGAAATCTGAACGAAACGTAATGCAAAAACTAGAAACATAGCCTGTACCTTCTTCTGATTATTATTTACTAATTTATTTACTTATTTATTTCAGAAGGCACATAATAATGATAAAGAGTTAAATACATACTTAAACAAAAAAAACCTTAGTTGGGTTAAAAAAACATTAATAATTTCTTCTGGGATTCCACGTGGCTTCATTAACTAACACAGAAAGAAAATTTACTACACAAAATCCCACAAGCACCTTATATATTCAGCCACCCACTCTTAGTAACCATGCATGAGTCACCCCTTCCCTTCCCTTCCCAGCCCTTTCCTCCCCTTCCCTTCCCTTCCCTTCCCAGCCATTCCCTCCCCTTCCCAGCCATTCCCTCCCCTTCTCTTCCCTTCCCTTCCCTTCACTTCTCTCCACGTCCCTTCCCTTCCATTCCCTCCCCAGCCATTCCCTCCCATTCCCTTCCCTTAACTCACCTTCCCTCCCCTCCACGTCCCTTCCCTCCCCTCTCCTTCCCTTCCTTCTCCCAGCCCGCTTACTTTCTGAAGAGCTTTTGGCAGAGTTACACTTTTCACGAACACTTCTACGTTAAGCTTCCCAAAACCCTTGATCTGTATACGTGGACAGCCAGCCAGCCCTCTTTGTGGCACTGATGTGGAGGGGAACGGTGTGTGTGTGTGTTTCAGTGAATGTGTGTGTGTGTTTGAGTGAATGTGTGTGTGTTTGAGTGAATGTGTGTGTGTGTGTTTGAGTGAATGTGTGTGTGTGAGAGAGAGTGTGCATACCAAACTAAAAATTGGAGAGTTCATCCTTTCCTTCTCCTTTGCTTACATTCAGAATAATAAATAAACTAACTGAGTGCATTTTGAGTGTGCTTTGGCCCCCAGTAGGTAATGAATTATCTATTGTGCTAGGTTAGGTTAGTAAAGTTAAGTTAGGTAAGGTTAGGTAAGGTTAGGTAAGGTTAGGTTAGGTTAGGTTAGGTTAGGTTAGGTTAGGTTAGTAAAGTTAAGTTAGGTAAGGTTAGGTTAGGTTAGGTTAGGTTAGTAAAGTTAAGTTAGGTAAGGCTTTTGATTCCTCCTGACAATGCCACGAAACAAGCTCCTTCCATATAGGTGATGTTTCGTGGTAATATTTGAAAGATTAACCTCAAATTTTCTGACTACATCATAAATTATAGACCCTTAATTGTTACGTAGGAATACCACCAAATATATATAGTAAAGGAAACTGTACAATAGAGGGAAGCAGAGCAAAAAGTCGATCCCCACACACTGTCCTTATCACTGGCAGGGAAGGAGAAGGCAATGTGCACTTTCACTACCGAGAGAATGGCCACCTTAATGGTTGCAGAACGCTCTCTAAAGGAAGGAGTCCAGGCAGGGCAGGGCAGGGGAAAGGAAGGGTGGGGTGGGGAAGGGAGGGCAGGGGAGGGGGAAGGGAGCCGGCACCTGTATATGTATCATGGTGAGAGAGAGAGAGAGAGAGAGAGAGAGAGAGAGAGAGAGAGAGAGAGAGAGAGAGAGAGAGAGAGAGACAGAGACACAAAGACAGAGACAGAGAGACAGAGACAGAGACACAAAGACAGAGACAGAGAGACAGAGTGAGACAGAGACAGAGTGAGACAGAGACACAGACACAAACAGACAGAGAGGGAGATAAAGAGAGAGAGAGAACTAGCCAGCTTCCTGCACACACCACTCCTTCCTTATCGCTGGAAGAGAGGAAGGGAAGGGGTATGCATGGGTGGAGAGGACCATCTAGTAAACTACAAAGAAACGTACGTCGCCCTTACCACCCTATATACCCTGGGCTCCCTCTCGTCTCCTCCCCCAAAACAATTAAAGCAGGAGTAGATACGTTAAGAGTATTTTCTGTCTGTGTTCTTGGGTCATCATTTCTGTCCCTCCCTCCTTTACGTTATGATATTTTATAGTAGATTTAAGTAGGTAAATGGATGGTTAGATAGATATGTAGGTAGGTAGTTAGGTAGGTAAATGAATGGTTAGATAGATAGGTAGGTAAATGGATAGTTAGATAGATAGGTAGATAAATGAATGGTTAGATAGATAGGTATAGGTTAGATAGTTAGGTAGGTAAGTAGATGGCTAGATAGATAGGTAAATAAGTGGATGGTTAGATAGATAGGCAGGTAAGTAGATGGCTAGATAGATAGGTAGATAAGTAGATGGTTAGATAGATAGGTAAATAAGTGGATGGTTGGTTAGATAGACAGGTAGGTTAGGTAGTTGGTGAGGCAGGTATAAAGTCCATTCAAACCATCACTACTAGACTTTTGCCGGTGTGTTCGGTGGAGGTGCAAAATGGTCGACCTCTTTTGTTAGTTACCATGACAACACCAGCAGGTTATTCACTCACTCTGGTCGGCAGGACAACCCACAATAACACACACACACACACACACACACACACACACACACACACACACACACACACACACACACACACACACATTTCAATACAACACTCAACACTCAACACACGCACGTTACTACCACAACACATATACATACACATACACATACACACACACACACACACAAGTCACCACCACATCATAACACACACACACACACGTCACCATAAATAACACCACAACACATCACACACCACCGACTACCCAGTGAATTTCTCCACCTGTTAGAACTCGTGAGTTAAGTTTTAATTACTTAACTTTTAGTAAGCATCCTTACTAGCACAAGTTTGGTGTTGTTATGGAGAGATCTGTCATAGGATGGGCATATACACGTTTTTTAATCCCTTTTCTGTAAATATGTGTTTGTGTGTGTGAAAATCTATCTATCTATCTATCTATCTATCTATCTATCTATCTATCTATCTATCTATCTATCTATCTATCTATCTATCTATCTATCTATACCAAACCTATAATTCACCACACAAAAATCATAAGGTAGTTAAATAAAAATGACATACATACAGACAGACAGACAGGAGTGAGTGTTTGGTTGGTAAGTTGAATGTAATGAAATACAGAAATTACATACATACAGATAGAGAGGACTTAGTATTTGATTTGGTTTGTTATGTTGGTTGTAATGAAATACATGGTTGGTTATTTGTTATCAAAATTAAATTACTACCAATCGTATTTTGTCAATTAATAACATCACCACCAATCATTTACATTATTACCAATCAAACTGTTTCCATCAATCACATTAATAAATACATACAGATAGACAGGACCGACTGGTTGACTGTTAAATTGGTTGTTTATCATAAAAACACACATACACACAGACAGACATGACTAATTGACTGGTAAATTGAGTGGTTATTATAAAAAAAACCACATACACACAGACAGACATGACTTATTATTGACTGGTAAATTGAGTGGTTATTATAAAAACACATATACACACAAACAGGACTGGTTGACTGGTATGTTGTTATAATGAGACACAAAGACAGACAGGATTGACTGGTTGACTGGTAAATTGGTTGATTATTATAAAAACACACATACACACAGACAGGACTGGTAGGTAGGTAGGTAGGTAAGGTAGGTAGGTAAGGTAGGTAAGGTAGGTAGGTTGGTTATTATAATGAGGCTCGTCAGTCTGTGCCTCAAGGGAAGGAGAAACTCAGCCTTTTTAAAATGGATGATATTCCGAGCCAAGATTATGTCCGCATTTAAATGGACATTATTTCGTGTACCTGGAGACTGGGACTGAGGGCTGTTAAGGACCCTGTGATCGTGAATGAGACTTGGAGGCTTCTGGTTCCTTCTGACTATGCCAAGAAACAAGCTCATGCCAAATAGGTGGTGTTTCGTGGCAATATTTGAAGGACTCATTTACCTTTCAATTTTCTGACTATATCACAGGGTTCCTTAAAGAGGGTGGGTGATCTTGTATGCAAAGTGAAGTCTCTTGATTCCTTCAAATTACGTCACAAAACAACTCCAATACTTTAGTTTTTTGTTACTTGGCACACTTTGGAGGAATCAGTAGCCTCCAATAGGGTCATAATTTAGGGGGTATAGTATCTTGAAGGTCAGTTTGGTGCTTAAATGATTCCCCCAAAAAGGTTCCACGAAACAGCACCAATAGGAAAGATGTCGTTTCCTGATAGAGTGTGGAGGAATACGTAGCCACCAATTCATCCCTTCAGTATCTTGTCTCATTAAAGTTTACGACACAAGTTCCTCCTTTCCTCTTCAGGTGACAACAGGTGAACTCTATGTATATATATATTTATTTATTTATTAATGTTTTTGCTTTTTAATTTTTCATTTATTTATTCATTTATTTATTTATTTATTATTATTTTTTTTTGTATCATTATTATATTTATTATAATTAATTAAGTGGGCAGTACATAGTTGGTGATAAACCTAATAATAATAATAATAATAATAAATAACACGTCAGAGTTGAATTCCACCAATCTCGAACTCGGATTCTATAAAAAAAAAAAAAAAAAAAAAAAAAATCATTGTCACCCATAGGCAGATATATAGAGAGAGGGTTTGTTTGTCACAGAGGGGCTGCTATTGTTCTTCTTCTCTCTATGTGTTTTTTGTTATTTTGTCTTGCTTGTTTTGTGTTTTTTTTTTGTGTAATCCATTTTGTTTTCATTAGGCAGCGAGCAAACAAGGTGACGGGTCGACCCATTGTTGGAACTGGTGAGGGAGGGTGTGTGTGTGTGTGTGTGTGTGTGTGTGTGTGTGTGTGTGTGTGTGTGTGTGTGTGTGTTGTGAGGGCGAGAGTATGGGTAAGGGAGGGAGGGTATGTGAGTGTGAGTGTGTGTGTTGTGAGTGTGAAAGGTGAGGGTGAGAGTAAGGGTTTGTATGTTGAGGAAGGGTGTGTGTGTTGTGAGTGGGGGTGTGTGAAGGTGAGAGTATGGGAGGGAGAGTGAGTGTGTGTTGTAAGGGTGAAAGGTAGACAGTAAGGGTGTGTATGGGAGGGTGAGTCGTGTGTTTGAGTGGGAGAGAATGAGTGAGTGAGTGAGTGAGTGAGTGAGTGAGTGAGTGAGTGAGAGAATGAGTGAATGAGTGAGTGAGTGAGTGAGAGAATGAGAGAATGAGTGAGTGAGTGAGTGAGAGAATGAGTGAGAGAATGAGAGAATGAGTGAGTGAGAGAATGAGTGAGTGAGAGAATGAGTGAGTGAGTGAGAGGTCAGGTGAGGTCACGAGGCGTTTTCCATGTGAGCAAAATATTCAAGAACATGGAGGGAAGGTATGTATACAGTGGTGGCCAAAAGTCATGACAACACATCTGACAATTTATGAAGTACAGTCTCGATCAAAACTCCCGTCTCTGGTGAATGAAAGTGAACAATTTGAGTGAATCTTATGAACCAATATTACAGAGACAAAACGATTGGTTATAGTTTCTGAGTTTTATTCGAATTGTTGGTGAATTGGGCCGTTCAAAGCTTCAACCCAAGCTGAATACTTATTAGTGCTCGTGACTGTACACTGGGCGTCAATAATTCTACCCTTGATCAGACACATCAGACACACAACATGAATATCTGCCAACCTCGCCTCTCACTCCTCCCAAAACATCAGACACACAACATGAATCTCTGCCAACCTCACCTCTCACTCCTCCCAAAACATCAGAGACACATCAACATCAGAGACACAACATGAATCTCTGTCAACCTCGCCTCTCACTCCTCCCAAAACATCAGAGACACATCATCATCAGAGACACAACATGAATCTCTGCCAACCTCGCCTCTCACTCCACCCAAAACACTGCTAATTGAATTTACAGTTGGTAGAGAATCATATTGTTTCTCGGATTAGGACAGAATTAGTGACCCCCTCCCACCACCACCACCACCACCACCCCTATCAGACCCAGTAGTGTACAGTACAGTGCAGTAGTCATAAGCCACAATAAGTATATCCAGGAATGTGTTGTTTTTGTTGTTGTTGTTGTTGTTGTTGAAGCTGGGAATAATCTGACCTGTAACATGCAGTGAATCATCAATTACAAAGCTTATTCCATCTCATAGTGCCTGAATTTCGTTTGAAGTGTAAGTAAGGGTCTGTGTTATGATCATTTTCCAAGCTGTGTCACACGAGTTCTAGACAGTTAATTAAATCCCTTCTAGTCCTTACGTCAATGAATGAAATCTTACCAACAACATTTAGTTCTAGACAGTACCCCCTTAACCCCCCCAAACCCCCCAAGCTTGTCCCACTACTCCTGCACCCCCCTAACCCTCCCCCCCAAAGCCTCTCCCCCTATTTCCACACCCCCTTAAGAAACAGACAATCCCAGTACACACTAAAATTTAATCCATTTTCACATAATATAATTCCACACGATTTAATAAAGAAATAGTAATTGTATAGATAATAGTACAGTGTTGATAAATCTGGAGCATCCGATTCCTTCACATTATTCCAAGCAACAGACAACCATTATTTATGTTAATCTGGTCCTGTTTCCTGACATACTTTAGAATAGTTGGTGAACCAAACAAAAGCGTATTTCTCCCTTATTTAATCTGTATTATCAACAAATTTTGGCGTTACATTAAATTTTTTTGTACAACATTGAACCCAAAATAGTTTTACGCTAAAAATAAAAACGATACCAGCGTCTCTAATCTCTTTATATTCATTGCCAATTAACGAAGCTCAATGATATGGAAATTAGATCTACGTTTATTCACTTGTCCTGCTATTTTGCTCTTTGATAATTAATTCTTTGAGTATATATTATGTGTGTGTGCTAAGTGACATTTGCATATCCACCGACAGTACAGTACAGTTTACACACACAAACACACACACACACACACACACACACACACACACATGAACACTGCTACACTCTCTTACACACACACACATGTACACAGCTACACTCTCTTATACACAAACACACATGTACACAGCTACACTCTCTTACACACACTCACACAGCTACACTCTCTTACACACACACACATACGCACTCTTTTTTTTTTCTCTCTCTCTCTCTATCTCTCTCATTCGTCACACGTATATATTACTTTTTATCCCACCCAGAGTTTCACAGCCCCCCCCCCCTCCACCCACTGTCCACCTACCCCACACCCCCACCCCCTCCACCTCTTTTACCCCTCCACACCACACCTGATTTTCCTTCTTCTCCATCCACCTACATCCCCTCCACCACACAACCTCTCTATCCACTATTCCTCCACCTACAACCCTTCCATCCCACCACTACTCCATCATCCACAACTTCTCTATCCACTATTCCACCTATAACCTCTCCATCCCACTACTACCCCACCACCCACAACCCCCCTCTATCCACCACCATTCCACCAACCAGCCAACCAACCCACTCACCCCTTCACTTTTCCACCTACAACCCATTTACTAATCCACTCTTCAACCACTACCATTCTACCATTCAAGCCTTGTATTTGTATTCCTTTATATTTATATTTAACCCCATACTAATCAACCATCCACCTACCCAACCATCCACTAATCCATCCCTTCACCTTTCCACCTACAACCCATCAACCCATTCAACCCATTCACACACACGACACCTGATTCCCCTCCCCTTCACCTGGACTAAAAATGCTTCCTCTCACGCCTTCGTCTGTCATAAGTCTTCATCTCTCCCACACAGACGCCCAGACGACAGGAACCTATAATTTGTGATCTAAGAAAAATCCCTCACCAGATCACACGACAGACGAAGAAAGGAAGGAGAAGGAGAAAGAGGAAGTGGGAAGAAAGAGAAGGAGAAGGAGAAAGAGGAAGTGGGAAGGAAGAGGAGGAGGAGAGAGAGGAGGAGGAGAGAGAGGAGGAGATGGAGGTGGAGGGAAGGAAGAAGGAGAAAGAGGAGGAGGAGGTGAAGGAGAAAGAGGGGAAAGATGTGGAGGACGAATAAAGGAAGAAGAGAGAGATGAGTAATAGAAGAAGAAAAATGAAGGTGATGATGATGGTGGTAGTAACAAAAAAGTAGAAGTGGAGAAAAATATGAAGAAAATTAAGAGGAATTAAAGGAGAAGGAGAGAAGGAAGAAGAGGAGAAGGAACAAGAGGAGAAGGAACAAGAGGAGAAGGAACAAGAGGAGAAGGAACAAGAGGAGAAGGAAGAAGAGGAAAGAGAAAGTCCTTTGGCATTGTTCCAAACCAATGGACAATAAATAACTCTCACGTTTGACCGACCGAGAAGTGTGAAATCTGTCTGAGTGAGGCTGATTGGAGGGTCATTTGTCTCACTTTCACCACTCCTACACTGGGTTACACAATTCCTCTTCATAAATTATGCCAGGAAAAAGGACCAGATTAATAAAAGTAATGGTGTCCTGTTGTTTATCTCACCATCACTTAGTTACACAAATCCTCTTAATAAATAATGCTAGGAAACAGGACCAGATTAACAATTGTAATGATGTCCTGTTGCTTGGAATACTATAGAGGGTTCAGTTACTCCAGATTTATCTTTAAGTCCATACAGTTACGAAATATGATCCAGTATCCAGGTCTGATTGGTTGATTGATCGATCTATATTAGGCGCCACAACAGTGAGGTCATATAGCGCCAGGAGAAGGAGATAGAGAGGTGAGACAGCAAGCAGGAAGGAAATAGAAAGAAACAATATATCCAAGTCTTCTCCGAATAGTATGATGAGACAGGAATAGAATTGTAATGATTGATTCACTGTATGTCAGATGATTTCAATCTTCAATATGGTGGGGAAGGGAGAAAGGTTAGTAAGGGAGATTGATGGGAGAGGAGGGAGAGGAGGAGGGAAGAGGAGGAGGGAGAGGGAGAGGGAGAGGAGGAGGAGGAGGACGGATTGAAAGGAGAGGACGGATTGAAAGGAGAAGATGAGAGAGAGAGAGAGAGAGAGAGAGAGAGAGAGAGAGAGAGAGAGAGAGAGAGAGAGAGAGAGAGAGAGATGTTGGATTGGAGAGGCATACTGGGTGGGTTGGTTGGTTGGTTGGAGGGAGGGAAGAGGAGGCCAGCAGTCAGTTTGGAGATGGTGAAGCTCTCTCTCCTATAATGAGATGTCACACAGAACCAGGCAGGCACTGAGGGAGGAAGCCAAGGAACACCAAACTCCTTATTATAAACAATCAGACAACCTTGTGTGTGTGTGTGTGTGTGTGTGTGTGTGTGTGTGAAAAAGGAGGGATAGATACATAGATAGATACATAGATACAGAGAGAGAGAGAAAGAGAGAAGGGGAGAGAAAGAGAGAAGGGGAGAGAGAGACAAACAGACAGAGAGACAGATAGAAGACAGAGACAAAAAAAAAAAAAAGAGCGTCCATGCAAAAGACAGCAAAAGACACAGTTTGCGACACACACACACACACACAAACTTCCCACTCGTCCCAAAGTTGACGAACAATGGACAAGTAAACATTTAGGAAAGAAAGTACCCAAAGAAAGTACCCAAATAAGGAAGTAAGTCGTAACAGTAACTTGGTATATATAGTCGTAACAGTAACTTTGTATATATAGTCGTAATAGTAACTTTGTATATATAGTCGTAACAGTAACTTTGTATATATAGTCGTAACAGTAACTTTGTATATATAGTCGTAACAGTAACTTTGTATATATAGTCGTAACAGTAACTTTGTATATATAGTCGTAACAGTAACTTTATATAGTCAATCAAAGTCAGTGTCAATTTTCATGTCATATAATTATATCTCTTGCAATTCATAGTATAATATATTGTAATTTAAGTATAAATATATCAATTGAAGGTTTAAATTTTGTATACATATATCTATAAAATGTTGATATCTGTATAAATATATTCACAACAAGTTTAAGTTTGCCTAAATATCAGTATAAATTTTAAATGTGTACAATGAATAAATAGAAACTTTAAATCTGAAATATACTAAGAAAGTTTCAGTCTGGCAAAATATATATAAAAAGTTAAAATATATCTAAATATCAATGAAAAGTTTAAACCTGTAAGAATATCAATAGAAAGTTTAAGTCTGTGTAAATGTATCAATAAAAAGTTAAAATCTATGTAAATATTAATAAAAAGTTAAAATCTATGTAATATTAATAAAAAGTTAAAATCTATGTAAATATTAATAAAAAGTTAAAATCTATGTAAATATTAATAAAAAGTTAAAATCTATGTAAATATTAATAAAAAGTTAAAATCTATGTAAATATTAATAAAAAGTTAAAATCTATGTAAATATTAATAAAAAGTTAAAATCTATGTAAATATCAATAAAAAGTTAAAATCTATGTAAATATCAATAAAAAGTTTAAGTCTGTGTAAATGTCAATAAAAAGTTAAAATCTATGTAAATATCAATAAACAATTTAAGTTTTCAATAAATAATCTAAGAATATCTACTTTCACTAATATTCTCATTTCTACTTCGCTCTTCCAATTCCTTATCTTCCTCTCATTACTTTCCTCTCTCTCTCTCTCTCTCTCTCTCTCTCTCTCTCTCTCTCTCTCTCTCTCTCTCTCTCTGTCCTCCCCTTACCACTCTCTCATCTCTGTATCTTTCTCCAATTATATTCCACTAGCCAACTACCTTCTCTCTCTCTCTCTCGTTCTCTCTCTCTCTCACTAACTCATTCATACACACACACACACTCTCTCTCTATACGAGCTAAATAAAATAAATCAAATCTCTCTCTCTCTCTCTCTCTCTCTCTCTCTCTCTCTCTCTCTCTCTCTCTCTCTCTCTCTCTCTCGTGTCCAGTGGTAAGGAGGCTCAGTAAGGAAGGGTCATTTGAGCTGACTGCCTTCCTCACGCCTCGACTCTCACTGATAACAGACACCCTGTTGCCCACTACTCCTTACACACACACACACACACACACACACTCTCTCTCTCTCTCTTTCTCTCTCTCTCTCTCTCTCTCTCTCTCTCTCTCTCTCTCTCTCTCTCTCTCTCTCCTCTCTTTCTCATACACACACACTCTTTCTCTTTCGCTCTTTCTCTCTCTCATGCACACATACACATAATGCCTTTTTTTCTCTTTCTCTCTTACACACACAAATAAAAAATAATGATATAAGTAAATATAAAATAACAATAATAATAATAACAATAATAATAATAATAATAATAATAATAATAACAATAATAACAATAATAATAATAATAATAATAATAATAATAATAATAATAACAAAAATAACAATAATACCAATAATAATAATAATAATACCAATAATAACAATAACAATAATAGTAATAATAATAATAATAATAATAATAATAATGATAACAATAATAACAATAATAACAATAACAATAATAGTAATAATAATAATAATAATAATAATAATAATAATAATAATAATAATAATAATAATAAGTCATAATAATAAATAGTCATTCCATATTATCATCAATCCTGGAAAAGATTACCAGACCAGAGATTATTGGGCAAAGAGATACTATCATGAGGAGTAAAAAATTATGAATGAGTGTGGCAGACGAGCGAGCAATACACACATACATACATACACACACACACTATCTCTCTCTCTCTCTCTCTCTCTCTCTCTCTCTCTCTCTCTCTCTCTCTCTCTCTCTCTCTCTTTCTCTCTTTCACATACACACACATAGAATGCCACCATACACAAATTAAATGTCTACTGAATGGGCTCGGGAATTTGCACACTGGTCCCAGGATTGTTGTGGCGAAGAGCTGACCATCCCACCAACCAACCAACCCCAACCAACCCCAACCAGCCATCCCTAGTCATCCAGCCATCCAGCCAGCCAGCCCCAGCCAGCCAGCCAGCCAGCCAGCCATCCAGCCAGCCACAAGCCATGATTGCTTTCATCAACCACTGAATAAAATATTTTCATGCCTCGTGTGTACCTGGATGTCGGTATAATCTCCTACTCACAAAGCCTTGTTCATTTTGGAATTCTGGAACTGCTGAGTTAAAAAAAAAAATATATAAATATATATAATAATAATAATAATAATAATAATAATAATAAAACCATAAAACACCCGAAAAAAATATATATATGTATGGTGTGTGAAGTGAGTGTTTTGATATGTACAATCTCTCTCTCTCTCTCACACACACACACAGACCTACCGCCTGCCAACCTGCTTTCAACTACCACACACACACACACACACACACACACACACACACACACACACACACACACACACACACACACCGCCTAAATAACAATACCTTCCCAAGTGGCCAGGACTGTTACTGATAATAGCGAAGAGGAATGTAATTTTCACCGGGGTCACGTTCTCTCTCTCTCTCTCCCTCTCTCTCTCTCTCTCTCTCTCTCTCTCTCTCTCTCTCTCTCTCTCTCTCTCTCTCTCTCTCTCTCTCTCTGTTATCTTTCTTTTTTCTATCTACCTATCTTCTCGTATCTATCTACAAATATATATATATATACATTTTTTTTTTTTTTTTTTTTTTTTTTTTAATCGACACTTTCTGTCCAGTTTCATATCTTGGACAAACCACAACACACATCCTAATTTATCCATGAAACATTCTGTGCTTCTTGTCTAGAGATATATACAATAATTATGTTTGGTACTTTACGTGAAACACTGTTGCCAACATCTCCCTTCCTCATGAAAACTATATTATTATTATTTACTTTCTCTTCTTCTCCTCTCATTCTCCCATTCTTTATCTTCCCTCTACTTTTTCCCATTTTCTCCTTCTCCGCCATTTCTTCGTTTTTCCCTTTACTTCTTCTTCGTCTTCTCCTCTTTCTCCTTCGACCTTTCTTTATCTCCTCTTTCTTATTCTCCTTTCCTTCTCCTCTTCGTTCCCATTCTCCTTTACTTCATTTTCCCAGTATCTCTCCTCCTCTTTCTCCTACTCATTTTCTTCATTTTCCACCACTACCTTTCTTTCTTGTTATCAAATTATTCTTCCTCCTCCTCCTCCTTCTCTAACTCCACCACAATCCCCTTTCGTTCTCCTTCACTTCATTTTCCCAGTAGCTCTTCTCCTCCTCTTTCTCTTACTCCTTTTCTTCATTTTCCCCCACTACCTTTCCTTCTTGTTATCAAATTATTCTTCCTCCTCCTCCTCCTTCTCTAATTCCACCACAATCCCCTTTCGTTCTCCTTCACTTCATTTTCCCAGTATCTCTCCTTCTCCTCCTCTTTCTCTTCCTCCTTTTCTTCATTTTCCACCACTACCTTTCCTTCTTGTTATCAAATTATTCTTCCTCCCTCTCCTTCTCTCACTCCTCCACCCTCCCTCCCTCCCCAAGGCATCTGGAGCGACACGGTTGAAAGGCTGCACCGAGCATTCATTCCTTTTTGTCCTCTGGCACGCGAACACCAACACTACAGCACCTTACAAAACCACTCTCTCTCCCTCTCTCACACACACACATACACACAACACACTAAACACACGCAAACAGCAACACTCCAACACCTTACAAAACCTCTCTCTCTCCCTCTCTCTCTCTCTCTCTCTCTCTCTCTCTCTCTCTCTCTCTCTCACACACACACACACTATACACACACGCAAACAGCAACACTCCAACATCTTACAAAACCTCTCTCTCTCTCTCTCTCTCTCTCTCTCTCTCTCTCTCTCTCTCTCTCTCTCTCTCTCTCTCTCACACAGTCGGGTCAAGACGGGTGACTGGCGCTCCTGCAGCAGCCAAGGTCAGCTGTTGACCAGTATCCACAACCTTCATACTCACCAGTCTTCACCAGTCATTTACGATACACAAGAAAAATAGAGTGACTTTTTATACAGCGCCACAAGTGACCGTATAAGAATGTATCAGTACACCACACACCAACTATACAAACTCCGGCCACGTACTGGTCACCCTCCACTGGACGCTATCAACAAACTCAAACAGTGCAAGGTATTTCGTAACAGAAGCTGTAGGGGCGGCCGGCACCTACAAAAACGCATACCTGTGATTACGAAAAGAAGAAGAGAACCCAAATCAAAGCCAAAGAAACCATACAAACACTTTGAAATTCCACGGCTATGGTATAACCTTCCATCAGTGCTTCTCTCCAATGTGACATCCTTAAACAACAAACTAGATGAAGTGATAACTACAGTGAAGTCAGTGAACCCAGACATAGTGGCAATTACTGAAGCATGGCAAGTGGTCCCTGAAATATGTGTTATTGAAAACTATCAATTGTTTCACCAGTTAAGGACAGAGCGTAGAGGTGGTGGTTTGGTCATGTTCACCCGTGAGAACCTGTCCCCATGTAGCCTAGGTGTAGAAGTCCCCAGGGAGATAGAGGCTTTGTGGGTTAAAATCACACCTCCATGTCATCCTCGCCACACCGCAGCAGTCATCCTCTGCCTGGCCTACCACCCCCCACGCTCCCCTACGGGTCCACTACTCATCGACCACATCATCACCACTGCTGACACTTTGAAAGTTAGATTACCCTCCAGCAAATTCATCATCTGTGGTGACTTCAATGAACTTGATGTGGGAGACATACTCGACCATCTCAGCCTGTGTCAAGTAGTGGATTTCCCCACTCACGGCCAAAACATCCTGGACCTGATAATGTCCGACATGACTGACCTGTACCTTCCACCACAGCCACTCCCTCCCATGGGACGCAGCCCTCACTCATCAGTACTGTGGTCCCCAACCCCCACCACCTCCCTACCACCTGTATGTACAGTCACCACCTATAGACCACTTACTGACTCAGCATTAAGACAATTTGGTCAGTGGGTGACAACATATCCATGGAATGAAGTCACTACACCTGAAGATGTCAACACCAAGTGGGAAAATTATCACTCTTCAGTTATGGAGGCTTACCATCATTTCTTTCCCTCCAAAACATCCAAGAAACATCCCTCTGACCTTCCATGGATCACCCCTAGACTAAAACGCCTCCTAGAATTGCGCAACCAGGCATTCTACACCAACAACCACCTGTATAAACAACTGAGGAACCAAATAATCAGAGAAATTCGTGAGGTAAAGAAGTCCTATTACCCCACCAAGGTGCACCATCTCCTCCAAAACAACTCCAGTCAGTGGTACACCAAGATAAAAACCCTCTGTGGTCTGGGAAAGAATTCTAAACCCCTCCATTTCCTCACTGGTGTGTCAGATGAGGAAGCAGCTGAGCAAATAAACACCCACTTTGCCACCATTTGTCAAAGCCTTCCTCCTCTCAATCTCTCTCTCCTACCAGCTTACCTTCCCTCCTCCTCTCCTCCTACTATCGAAATATTTCAAGTTGCCAAAAAATTGCTAAGTCTCAAATCAAAAAAATCCACCACTCCACTTGACTTACCCATCAAAATTTACAAAGAGTTTTCCCCTGAACTTGCAGTACCCATCACTTCAATAATTAATGCCTCCCTTAGACAAAGCAAATGCCCAACAGAGTGGAAAACCTCTTTTATTACACCCATCCCTAAGTTGCCAAACCCTCCCACACTAAATGATCTTAGACCAATTGCTATTACCCCTGTTCCTAGTCTCATCTGTGAAGATTTTATATTCAACTGGGCATATGATACCATCAGTAATTACATTGACTTGCAACAATTTGGCAACATGAAATCTACCTCTACCACTCATTGCCTTGTCAGTCTGCTTGACTTCATCTATCAGAACTTAGACAAACGCAAAACATCTCTTGCTTTAGCCTTCATAGACTTTCGGAAGGCCTTTGATCTAGTGGATCACACCACAGTGATAAAAAAAGGGCTTAAATTAGGTCTCCCTGGATATCTTGTGGCATGGTTGTGTGACTTTCTGTGTGAGAGACAGCAGGTCACACGGTATCAAAATCACACCTCCACCTCTCGAAACCTGACCTCTGGCATCCCCCAAGGAACAAAAATGGGCCCTCTTTGCTTTATGCTACTAATTAACGACGCCCTCACTGACACACCACACCGCTGGAAGTATGTGGATGACTCTACAGTAGGAGTCACTATTAACAATGACTCTCCTGATTACAGTCATCTACAGAATATCCTCGACCACCTGCAATCCTGGACCAGAGAAAATAGTGTCACCATCAACCAAAGCAAGAGTGTAGTGATGCACATCAGTACATCCACCACTCCAGTACCACCACCTAATGTCACTATTGGCTCTCACTCACTACAGCTGGTTGAGTCAACTAAACTTCTGGGAGTCACCATTGACAATAAACTGGATTGGAAGCAACACATCACCACCATCATCAAGGCAACCACCTACAGACTCTACATGCTAAAAACAATGAAGTCCCTGGGTGCCCTACATCAACAACTCAGGGATATATATACTACTTTCATCCTACCCAAGTTGACCTACTCATCTCCAGCCTTCTCATCATCACTAACCATCACACAACAACGCAGGCTGGAGAGGGTACAAAAGAGAGCCTGTAGAGTTATATTGGGGGTCACCTACACTACCTACGACCAGGCGCTAATCTCCCTTAAGCTACCCTCACTGACAGAAAGACACCACCGTGACCTTCAGACCTTTGGTGAAAAGTTGCTGCTACACCCCAGACTCCGTCCACTTCTACCCCCCACCCTGCCCCCTCCATCTAGGGCAGCCCGTCACTATAATAAATTGAAACCCATCAAAGCGAGAACGGACAGATACAAAAATAGTCCTATCCCTACCATCACTAATATAATAAATAAGTAATCATCCACTCTATTCATTCATGTATCATCTTTGTATATATATTACACATCTCACCCTATTCATCCATTATGTCCATTATATCAATTTATTATGTATGTATATTTTCAGCCTCAGGGCTGCACTCTGTCCAATAAACCGTTTATTATTATTATTATTATTATTTAACACACTATACACACACGCAAGAAGCAACACTCCAACACCTCACACAACCTCTCTCACTCACACACACAACAAACTGTATACACACACAAACAACAACACTACAGCACCTCACAAAACCTCTCTCTATCTCTCTCTCTCTCTCTCTCTCTCTCACACACACACACACACATACACACACACACACACACACAAATGCTCCCACTCACACAACAACATACAGGGTGTCCAAAAATTCTTTAACTATTTTCAAACCTTAAACTAATAACACATACAGTTAATCTATTTTTGGTACTCACCTGGTGATCATTTCAGTGCCATCTGTAATAAAACAAGCACAAATTTAGTAATGGCAAAATTTTATGTTCGTGTATATCAGAATTTTAAAGTTTTATATATGTACATTTTTTTTTTTTTATTCAGTTAAAGACTTGATGGAAATATATACTATACACAGTCTGATATAAAAATTTCTCAGTTTTATATATATACATTTTTTTTTTTTATTCAGTTAAAGACTTGATGGAAATATATACTATACACAGTCTGATATAAAAATGTCTTAAAATATATACTATAAGTGCAATATAATTATACAAAGATCTATTCAGGTGTAGATTCAGCCTCAGGAATTAGCAAACAGGGCATTAGTTTAAAAAGGGATATTTTTATTTTGCACATACTTTAGGGATTTTTCTGTCGAGTGATTCAAGTTTTGGCCAAATAACATTACTGAAAAAGTTGGTGTTAGGGAATTAATGAATTTTTATTTAGTTGCTACGAACCCTTGATATGACATGACAGTGGTGTATACGGATTATTGAGCCCGACTATACACCTTTAGGCTCATCAGTACCAATTCAAAACCATAACATCATAATAAGAACGTGAAAACATTATTATGGTAATCAGATTATTTTTTTTTTTTTTTTTTTTTTTTTTTTTAGATTTTCACGTGTGTATGTATCGAAACTTATGACCTCGACTGTACACAACATTAGCTCTATGGAGTGGTGTTAATGTGTCTACTCTAAATCTAAACTCCAGGGAACCAGCCATCAGGATTATACGGGAAAGGTATAAAGTTGAAAGGTATAAAGTTGCCCTCGTTTCATTCCCACCATAATAATAACATGGTAATAATAATAATAATAATAATAATAATAATAATAATAATAATAATAATAATATGTCGTTTTGGTTCAGCACACAATTCCATTTGCTGGATATTAAAATTTATTATATACAAAACTAATGTGATTCATTATTTACTACCGGGAATATCCAATTCTTGTAAGGTATCGAATTATATATCTATCTATCTATTTATCTATTTGTGAGTCAGTCTGTCTTTCATTCTATATATTTGTCTGCTTATTTATCAATCTATCAATCCATTTAAAAATCTATCTATCTATCTGTTTATCTATCTATCTATCTATCTATATAAAAATCTATGTATAAATCCATCTAACTATCAATCTATATGTTATTTATCGATCTATATAAAAAGCAATATATAAATCAATCTAACTATCTACTTTTAATTTATCGATCTATAAAAATCAATCTATAAATAAAACTATAAATCAAACTATGAATCAATCTGTGTATATTATTAGTGTCGGTACGTGGCTGAAGTGTTTGGTCCACCACACGACCTAGTTTCCCGTCTGCTTACATCACCAACACAACAACAACAGATGGAGATGCTGCTGCTGCTGCTGCTTGTCTGACATATGCTAATACCAACCCTATTAATTAACTCGTCACACTACTGCTCAATATTAGCTTCCTGATGCTGCTGTCTGTGTGTGTGTGTGTGTGTGTGTGTGTGTGTGTGTGTGTGTGTGTGTGTGTGTGTGTGTGTGTCGCGGCCTTATTACACAGAGTGAGGTTGTTGTTATTACATACATTACACAACGGGAAACATTAGGGTTAAAATTTAATCAGTCTTATGTGTGTGTGTGTGTGTGTGTGTGTGTCTATAGGTCACTGAACACAATAGGGCATTTAATCATTTATTTCATAATCATTATTACCATTATTATTATTATCATCATCATCATCATTATTATTATTATTATTATTATTATTATTATATAATTTTGTTATTATTATTATTATCATTATCAATAATATCATTAAAATTGGTCAGTGAGATACAGTACGTCCTACAAACCCAAAGCCATTTTCAGACAATAATATACCCAAACCATGCTGGCTCTTATAATCATTATTATTATTATTACTATCATCATTATTACTATCATTATTTCTATCATTATTACTATCATCATCATCATCATCATAATTACTATCATTATTGCTATCATCATCATTATCATCATTATTACTATCATTATTACTATCATCAATCATTAATTACTATCATTATTACTATCATCATCATTATTACTATCATTATTACTATCATCATCATTATTAC